>WBMV01003492.1:747893-761293 GCA_013396655.1 Campylorhamphus procurvoides | reverse complement strand
GGGATGGGATGGGATGGGATGGGATGGGATGGTGGCTGGGCAGCCAGACAAGGAACATGACATCGTTAATTCCCAAAAAAGGGGCAGCAGCCAGGCTTGGAAAAGGTCTTGGGGCAGGGCATGCTTGGCTTGGAATATCAGTGACTTAGGCAGAAGTTTGGCTGGAGGAATCCTTCTTCCCAGTCAATGTACAAACGTGTCAGCTTGTCACCTCAGCACTAAGGTGAGGACAAGAAGTCCAGGCCAGGGGTAAACAGCATGTCTGGCTTGCAGGACACTTACAAATGTTTTCTGCGTGGCAGGGTGAGGTTAGAGCCTCTACGGTTAGTTCAGTGCGTGGGTTTGAAATCAACCTCACCCTCCAGGTTACAGCCTATCTGTACCTGCCAAGTGTGGGTTCACCTTGGGTAATGCCTTTTCTTGCCTTTGTCCCCATGTCCCCTACTTCCCAGACACACCTCAGGGAAAGTGGAGTGTGGGGCTGTCCAAGCTCTGAAAGCTTTGGGTGCCTCTGCCAGCCTTGGAGAGAGGCTGTTCAAGGTATTGATTTGATAATATAGGTCAGCTTTAGTCATTATGCAGAGGGATCAATCACACCAGCCAGGCTCAGTGCAACTTTAATCAGCATGACAAAATCCGAGGTGAGGGGGAGTTGGAGGTTGGGTTTGCCCTAGATTTTTTTTTCCCCTTTATCTCCAGCTCTGCTCCCGTCAGTTTGGTGAAACAGGAGATAAGCTGAAGCAGCAAAATGCTTGGGGTTTCTTAATGCTACAGCACTGCATGGGCAGGGAAGGTCCAGTGATTCCTGCACAGCCTCTGAAATGAATCCCAGTTACTGCATGAGGAGAGTTTGATTCTTGAAATAAGAGGTTTGTTCAAACTCTCCTCTTTATGCTGCTTGAGGCTGGGAATGCCACCTCTTTGTGCTCTGAAGGATCAGATCTGGGAATCTGGGGGGCTTTGGAAGGACACTGTAAAGCTGCATTTTGGGTCCCCAGGACAGAAGACCCCAAGAACCCAACACATACTCCTTTGGCAGACACGGAGGGATTTTTTCAAGCTGCAGTTCCTGGAAGCAGCTTGGGCTGTAGGGTCATCCCCCCCTTTCTCCACTGCACTGGCCAGCAGCAATATCCTCTGGGGCCTCTGTGGGTGAGCCCAGAGCCAGGCAGACACGAGCCAGCTCCAAACCACAAGCTCTGCAGCCTCAGCCAGCACAGCACCACGCAGATGTGCTCTCCCATGGACGTGTGCTGCTCTCATGCAGTTCACACTCTGCCCTCAGCGCTCCTGGAGCAAACAATAACTCTCACGAGTTGCACAAGGAGGACCTGAATTCCCCTTCCACCTCCCCTTCGCTAATCTGCTCCAGCTCTGAAGGGTGAAGGGTGAGAAGCAGAAATAAAACCTGCTCCTGCACATGAATCAGGATGTGCAGCTCTGGGTACACATGATTTCCAGGCTTCCCAAGGAGAGAGGTCTCATTTCCAGGTAGTCCCTGGGCAGAAGAGAGCTTTTGGGAGACAGCACGTTTCCTTTGCATGAGGCTTATCATTCCCACTGCCTTTGTGCCCCTCCCTGTCTGTCTGGCAGGCTACCTGGGCTGCAAGCAGAGATGGTATCACACAGGAGGCTGATAAGGGCAGTGGGGATGTGGCAATCAGTGGTCAGAACCTCCCCTTTAAATGGGTCTGGTAGGACTGCCCATCGGTAAACAGAGTGATGTGCTTGCAGGCTTCCCCCGCACCCTGCCTGCATGACTTTCTGCCCTGAAATATGGTGTTGGAGCCACTAATTCCCTTTGGAAAGCTCCAAGCAGGTGACTCATGCCATGTACCTTGACTTCTCTTTTGGCACTGCCGACACTGATGTTCCCCCTCTCTCTCTCTCTCTGTTTCTCTCTCTCATTTTTTTTTTCTTTTATGGCTGGAATTTGTCCCTGTCGCTTTGACCCTGACACAGACAAACACCACCCCCATGACCCTGGCTTGACAGGGATTTTATGGGAAGTCAACTCTTTTCTTGGAACAAGGATAAGGGGCAGAGTGGTGGGAGGGGGAGTCTACCTGTCTGATTTCAAGGAGAAACTTGAAACTTCTCCCTCCTGGGCCAGACCCTGACCAAAAACTCTTGCTGCCTGATGTCTGGTTGGGTGTAGGAACTGGACAGACAACTGAGGTCCATCCCCCATGTCCTTCTGATGGAGAAAGGTGATTTCAGGGGCTGCTAATTTGTCCTTGATGGGCAGTCCTAGCAGAAAAGCCAAAAGCAGAGAAAGACAGAGAGCCTGAGAACCCACTCTCATCCTGGGAAGTGGGTTTTTTCACAGCAGGACTTCAGCTGGAAAAGCTTCTCCTCTGCCTTTGGCACTTGTTCTGCAGTACTGTCAGCCCAACACACCTCCCCAGTCCTTCGACAACACTTTACACAGGTTCTTTTTGCTTTTTCTTACAGTCTGTACAGTACTTCTGGAAATAAATGCATCTTATTTTAGACCTGCAGCCTGGCAAACAGCTGGTGGCCTGCAGAAAGCTCTGCTAATGCTGCTGCAGTCTGGCTTCTTTCACCCTTTAATGTGATTTAGCTGTGCAATATTAGAAGACAGTGGGGCAAAATGTGGCTGGGATGGGTAAATAACCATTTTTGAGGCATCTCCCCTTCAGCAACAGCTTGGAGATGGCCATGGTTGTTATGGGCCACATTTACCAACCTAAGAAATCAGTTTGATATTAATTGAAAGAGCAAATGCAGAACTAAAACCACTGCAGTGGAAGTCTGCCTCAGATTTATGGTCCCTCTTACATTTGCTAGTTAAAAAAGTAGTACAAACATTTAAACACCAGTGGCAGTAAAGATAAAAATGTAAGTTTGATTAGATAAAGAATAAAGATATGCATTTCATATTTACACCTGGACCATAACCTTTGTTTGCTTCAAGTTGAGGCCACTCAAGTGCACAGGTATTAAGCAGAGATTTCCTGGAGGCCCAAACACCTCCTGGTGTAAATGAACTTTTGGGGTGTGGGTGCCCAGCCACTTTGAGAACAACCCCAGGGCTTGTGAGTTCCCTCCTGAAGGAGAGGAAGGGGCAGAAAGGAGGACATGAGCTCTCTTTGGGACAGGGATGAAGTCTTCCCTCTCTGTGGGTGTCCTGCAGCAGGGAGGCAGCTTAGGGATGGGGGCACTTCTAGCAGGGGCAGCAAACTCTGACAGACTGTCTGTGCCTCTGCACGGTTCTCAGTGGGGTTGTTAAGGGACTCTGGGGACTCTTGGGGGCTGAGAATTGCTCAGAAAGCAAAAAGACACGGGGTGCTGTGCTGCTGGGTCTGCTGCTGGGATGGCAGTGATCAGGTGTCACTGCTCCTCAGGGGCTCAGGACAGTGATAAGACACACAGGGCCTCACACAGGGAAGGTGTGGGTTATCACATGCCCTGGAGCCTTGGCAAGGTGGGAGCAAAGGGCATTTCCCCTCGGATCCACATCCCAGCAGGCCAGGAGTGATGCTGAGGTCACACCAGCCTCCTGCTCACCCACGCAGCCATCTCTGTGTGTGCTGATGTGCAATTAGCAGTGTCCTCCCCACTGTCATCACCACAGCCAAGCCCAGCTCAGCCCCACGGGCTGGCAGGTCTGCTGTCCCTCCTGATGTCCCAGAGGTTGTTAAGAGGGACAGACCCTCCCATCCACTCCCACAATGGGTACAATTGCCACTTGCACTGCAGAAAGCCCCTATTTTTTGGCTCTATCCTCTGCTGACATCAAGGTTAAACTAGTGCAGACCTGGTGGCACTGGCCACCTCCAAGCCACGTGTCAAGGGCACGGAGAAGCAAGCCTTGGGGACATGGTGGCACATGCCTCCTTTTTTTTTTTTGCATACGTCAAGTGAGCAGATTCCATTTTAATGTCACGCCTGTGCGGTGGTGGGGCATTCCTTTGAGTGTTGCCATGTGAGGCCAGGATGGTGTTTGGCTGTGGTTAAAGCGCTTTATCAGTTTCTGAAGTCACTTTGTAAATAGCGGCAGCCAAGAAGCCGGGCTGAGAGAGCGGGGGGGTTGAGAAGGGAGAAAACTAAAAGCAGGAAGAAAAAGGGCTTTGTTAATTTTAATAGGGTGTGTTATGTTCCTCCTTCATCTCCCAGATATGCCACGCTTGGCGATGACAAGCTTTATGGAGACCTCGGTCGCCCCAAGCTCTCCCCCCTCCAGCCTAGTTAAAAATCCCACACTGCATAGCAGAGAGAACAACTCGCATTGCGCTCCTGGCAGGCGGAGGGTGAAGCGCGGCTCTGTTTTCATCACGGAAAAGCCTCCGGGCGCATATTTTTGTAATTAGGCTTTTCTGCTCAGCAGTTTTTGCAGCTGTGATGACACTTGGGTGTCGCCCCCTGGTTTCTCACGCTCTCCCTGCCAAGGCTGGGCCACCGCCAGCGTCGAGGTCACCCAGCCCTGGTGGCCCCTGCGCCGCCCGCACGCGCTGGGGAGAAGGCGCTTGGCTGTCCTGGCCATGGAAATGGGCCACAGGTCCTCCCCAAGGTCACTGCGAACGCCTCTGCTCGCTCTGCTCGGGCTGCAGGCTGGGAACGGCAAGCTGGAGGCTCAGGGATGGGTGTTCGCTCCATCCCCTGCCTCGGGGGATCAGGTTGGAAGGGACCACAGTGGTCCTCCCTGGTGCCACCTCCCTAGAGCACAACGTACGGGAGGCTCCACGCCCTTCTCTGGGCAGCCTGTTCCAGAGAATAAAATAAATAAAAGTTCTTCATGTTCAGGTGGAACTCCCTGAGCATCAGTTTCTGCCCCTTGTCTCATTCCCGAGCAGCCCCGAGCAGAGCCTGGCTGCATCCTTTTGGCATCCTCCCTTCAGACACCTAAATACACGGATAACGTAGGATGCTCCTATTTTTCCCTTCCAGCAAAGAAGAGGTTTCCTCTTCCCCTTCCCTTGACTTCCCCGCAGCGCCTGGCTTTTAAGGCAGGCTTTTCTTAGCCAAGGGAGCCCCTGGGGAGTCTTCCCTCCCTCCCTGCCTGCCCGGGGATGAGGAAGGAGGAGGAGACGGGAGGTTCCTGGAGCAGTTCCCACGCCCGGGGGGCCGCGGGGCTGCTTCCTCCCCTCCAGCCCCCCGGGCTCTGGGAAGCGACAGGCGTGAGCAGGACATCGGGAGGCTCCGCAGCGTCCACCCCGTCTATCCATCCATCCATCCATCCATCCGCCCGCCCGCCCACACTCCCGCTCCCCGCAGCTGCCGGCCCGGAAACCTCGCTCCAGCTGTGGCTTATTAAAGCCGGAATGTCTCTGCGGGGCCGGGGAGAGCCAGAAGGATCATTAATAACAACTAACTATGCTGCCTTGCGTGCCAGCCAAGGGCTGGAACAGCGGCTCCCACACAGGGGGAGAGGAGTGAGCCCCCTTTCCAGCACCTCCCCAGTTTGGGGACTTGTCACCGTGCCCTCTCTCCCAACCTGGGGCAAGGTAGAGGGACATGATCCTTCCTCACGGGGATCCCCTAACTGGGATCCCACACTCATTAAGTGCAGCTTTGGTGAGAGATGGAATCTGGTAGGAGCCTGACCCTGCTCTGCTCGCTCTCCCCCGGGGTACAAGCTGACCCCAGTGATGCTCTGGGCTGCATCTGGATCTGCAAAGCCTCTGACTGGTGGTATTTTCAGCTAAAAGCACTTGCTTTAGCCCCAAACCTTGGGCTCTGCACTCAGATCTTGACCTGCCAAGTGGTTGCGAGAAAGCAAAATCATTTCCTGTCTCAGTTTCCCCTTTGTCTTATTGATTTAATTGAGAGTTATTGGGAGGAGGAATGGCTTGTCTCTCCTTGCAGGGGCCCTGATGTTTCTCGTGTTCTGAGCCTCTACCCAAACTAACATTCTGGAGTGACAGAATAAGGGGGAAAAGGCTTCAAACTGATAGACAGTAGGTTTAGGTTCGATATGAGGAAGAAATCCTTCCCTGAGAGGGTGGGAAGGGCCTGGCACAGGTTGCTGAGAGAAGCTGTGGCTGCCCCACACCTGGAAGTGTCCAAGGCCAGGTTGGATGGGGCTTGGAGCAACCTGGGATAGTGAAAGGTATCCCTTCCCATGGCAGGGGCTTGGAACAAGATGATCTTTAAGGTCCCTTTGAACCCAAACCAGTCTGTAATTGTATGATTCTAAGTCTACCATATATGAATGCCATATGATGCTGAGCAAATGGAGGTTCTGTCCATCCTTTTCCAGAAACAGGGATGCATCCTATATCAGAGCTTTAATCCCTGAAAATTTTCCTGGTGATCTGTCTGCTGTATCATAGAATCATGGAAAAGTTTGGGTTGGAAGGGACCTTAAAGGTCATCTGGTTCCAACTCCCTGCCATGGGAAGGGTAATATATCTACACAGCTCTTAGGAAGGAAAATATAGATTTTCATATCACATGGGACTTTCCTCCTGGTGCCTCTTGCAGAATGGTCAATGGAGCCTCCAGACAGCAAAACACCACCTTGGAAGCACAGCATTTACAGAGCAGATCCTCTTTTGACACTGGGCTATTGTTCATGACAGCTAAGCCTCTAGACCTGCTTTTTTTTTATAAATTTCAAATAAAAGCTGCTTTTTCTGCTGAGATCACTTGAGTCCAGGAGCTGAAACCTGGAGTAAAACCATTTCATACTGTAAAATGCTCTGCTGAAACAAGGCTTAGCAGCAGTGTGCCTGCCCTGAAAACTCAATCTTCTGATAATCAGGAAGAGGAAAGAAGCCAGCAGCTTTGAAAGAGCTTACTAAAGTGCTCTCGTTTATTCTTATTACTGAGTCTTGCATGCCAGCTTCCTTGTAAAATTCTTCTGTAAAAATATCTAGAAGGAAATTAGATTTAAAAAAAAATATATATATCAAACCCTCCCTCTTTCATACCAACTCACAAATCAGCCTGTTCAGACCCAAAGCAATAAGATGCATTTCTGGCTTTGGTTTTATTAAGTGGCAGACTGGCTTTATTCAGAGAACAGCCCAGCAGTGACTCCACATCATCGGGGTGGAATTCACACTTGAGACGTTGCTGGTGTCAGGGGCTGGTGCTGGGCTTGGCACGAGGGATTTCACCCTCTGAGCTGCATCTCCATGTGTTTTGGTGTATTCCATTGCATGTTCTCCTTCTCATATTATACCCACAGCTCAGGCCAGCTCCATCACTGTTCAATCCACTCCACAGAGCTCCCAGCAGAAGTTAATTTGGCCCCTCTGGCATTTCCATTACTATTTTAGTCGACTGGCTTGAGCTGTAGCTGTTTCCTGCTCTGCTCCTGAGGGCAGAGACTCTGTTTGAGGGCTGTGGCAGGCACTCCTTGGAGTCAGGCACGTGGTAGGCACAGTCAGGCAATGCTGGCACCACCAGTGACTACTAAGATTCCCTTAAAATTCCTTTGGCATCTGCCTCGAGTCATCCACCCATGATACACTAGAGGTGAGGGTAGATCCTGTGTCACCTCTGCAGGTCTCAGTGAGGGAAGGTCCATCCTGAACACTTTAATATCCACTGCTGGGATATTAAAAATCCAAATCCCTGATGCAGGCAGGGGGACTTGGTGATGGAGAGCTGTTGAGGATGGGTGCTGTGGCTCTGTCCATGTTTTGTGGAAAGGATATTATGTTATTAAATTACTGTCTGAATGCTGCTTATGTTGGTTTGTGCCAATCCATGAGCATCTTTAACCCTCAACAGCCCCAGAGCTCTATAAATGAACACACTGCTCGAAACCAGCATCTCCCGACCCCGACACAATTACACAAAATTAAGTTCCAAATAAATTACAGAGGGAAAGGATGGGGGATCAAGGAAGAGAAGATTTTTGGGAAAGCCTGTATAATTGGCCTGGGCCTTTTGACCCTGTCTATTATCGAGGATCTAAGGCTCCTTCATTACCCAGCCCCGCGCGCATTGTACGTGTCAGCTCTCTCCCTTGAGCAAGCTTTTGGAGGCATTTAAAATCAGACAAGTGTAGAAAATCCTCCCAGCTCTCCCAGATAAAGTCCCTGGAGGATTCAGGTCTCCAGGCCACTCCTGGGCACTGCGTTTGGCCTTTTCATTTGGATGCACCAACCTGCCATTAGTCACTGACCCTTCAATAAAGCTTAGTCAGAGTTCACTGGAGGCGAAGGGAATCGCTCCTCTCGCTGCTGCCGTGGCTGTAGCAGGACAGGGGCAAAGGCTGCTGGCTCCAGGAGACACTGGGAATTGTCCCCTTACAAAAGGAATATTTAGCTGATGCCATTTCTATGAAATTCCTTTCTTTTTGGTTTGGGGGGAGGGTGGTGCAGTCAGCAGAGGTTCTCATGCATTCCAGGCTGCAGGAGGGGTGAGGAGAGCATGGAGCAGGGTCTGGATCCTTCCCATACAAACTGGGTGTGAGGTTTATAGCACATGGTGGAGTCCAGACCTTTCCCCATGAGTGGAGAGCTTTGTTTATTATCATCATCATTGAATGGTTTGGGTTGGAATGGACCTTAAAGACCATCTCATTCCAACCCCACTGCCATGGGCAGGGACACTTTCCACTAGACCAGATTGCTCAGTTCCCTATCCAGTGTTATTAGGGAACTGGGATCCCAGTACTGCTGGTCCCTCCAAACCATTTGCTTTGAATGCCACTGGCCCTGCTGGGCTCCAGTGCTGTGAGGAAGAGGAGGGAATGTCCCCTCCAAGGGGCTGTCCTGTCCAAGGTGATGTCCCTTCCGAGGTGGTGTCGCTTCCAAAGTCCTCTTAGGCTCAAAATATCTTGCAAACACTCACATGCTGTGCCTGTGTGCTCCAGCACACATACCTTTCCCTATTTTGAACCATGCCATGCTCGTATATTAATGGGAATGATGGATATTTGGACCAGCTTCGAGGATAACATGATCAGAAAGGAGGAATGTCACAGGATTCACTGTGGAACAAGAACCAGGAAGAACGTGATTCTTTCCCCCCCACCCCGAGCTCAGATCTGAGATATTCTCACTATAAGTTAATTTTCTCTGAGTGCAGCTGAGTCCTTGGACAGCCTGTCATAATAAACAGGTACAAGTGGTGATAATACAAGTCAGACTTCCAGTGGGGTTTTTTTTGGAGTCATTAGCCAATGGTTTAATGATGGTGCATCTTTCCTGCTTAAAGGGCACACAGGGATGCTCTCGTGTTTTCCACACCCGTCCCCACCTGTGGGTAGGTGAGAGCTGGTGTTTGTGAGCAGTGTTTTGTTCCCTCAGACTTCTTCCCTCCTTTTGGGATTGCTAAATATTCCCAAGGGATTTTTACAACTGGCTGATGCCATATTTTAAAAATAGCCTCTTCATGCATTTATTATCACCTACTTTTGAGGCAGTATGTGACACAGACCTGTCTGTTCCCAGCTCAGAGTGTTTCTCCAAATTTCTAATAAATCAGCAATTCTGCTGCAGCTGACACGATTTTAGCTCATTGTCAAATGGGGATGAATTATGATATATCCACATTTAGAAAGAACTTTGAGATCTTCCAGTTACAAATAGCTCCCAGAGAAGGGAGAAGACTCAGTGAACCTGACAGGGACTATTTATGAAGGTTAAAGAGAAGTCCTAGAGGCTGCTCTGGACCAGTTTTATGATGACATGTGTTTCTAGGGTGTCTGTTTTGTTCTTGCCAGCAGCGGTTTGGGGGTTCCTTCCTTTGGTTTCTTTTGATTTTCTTCTGCCTTTGAACTTCTCTTGTCTTCACTAACTATTGTTTTTTTATTACATATGGCTGAATTCTGTGCTTCAAACTGTGAACAAGATGATGAGAGTGCAGCAGAAAGCAGGTTTGGATGTTGTGCACTGGAAAGCATCTGTCATAAACACAGTTGTGGGAAATCCCATGCTTGATTCATTTGAAACAACCGTGAAAGCAGCACAGGAAAAATTGGGGAATTTTTCTCTGTTTTGCAGGAAAATCACAGGAATTCTCCTACATTCTGTGTGTTGCCTCTCAAGGACCTTAAAGGAGAATGAGACTGGTGTCCCCAGACATTCAGAAAATCACGAGTCAGCCCTATATGTGCACGATGGTTGGGAAATGAAATTTAAAGTCGTGAGACTTAGAGGAAAGAAATGGGGGGTTTGGTCGCCCTTACAGTTTTCTAGCCTCTGGTGTTTCCTCAAATTACATTTTTAAGCCACAAGGGCTGTATTTTCACCACTTTTAAAATGAAAGCTGAGATTCTCCCAGTCATATGGCTGCAGAAACTGTGTCTTTGCACAAAACAGAGCGTGAACTGTAGTAAAATGTGAATTTGCCCACCATGAGACCTCAGAATTTTCAACCAACGAGCTCTAATAGATGATTTAAATGTGCTGGAGGTGTAGCAGCAAACAGGGTGAGTATGTGCTGGGAAACTTCAACCCCATTTCCCTAAAAACTGAGGGTGTGCTCGGAACTGTACCTGCAGCCAAGTCACAACAGTCCTGGCCAGAACCTGCTGGATGCCTTGGGGTCATCTTTCCAAGCAGGATTTGAGACCTGGAGTCTGGGTGGTTGTTGGAAAGGAGGAAAGGAGCTGGCCCTTCAGCCAGCTCAGAAATTCTTGCCTTGCCCCCAAAGTCAATTCTGAGCAGAGAGTTTTGTCACAGTGAGAGGAGTCCCTGTGCCTGTGTGTCCCTGTTTCAGTGATGATCCTCCATCACCTGCTGTCACAACAAGTGCCTGGAGTAAAGGACACTCCAGAGGAGTTCCAGATGCTGGAAAAGGCTGGATTCCCTGTTTTGGATTGCAGGCTCTTGGTTGCCTTTGGTCGGGAGCTGCCAAAGGGGTATTTACAGCCATGTCCTGAAAGCCACACGCATGAAGGTTTATCGCTGTCAGACTTTTCAATAACACTTTTGTTTGGTTCCTTTTCCAAGGTGAAATGCAGGACAGGATAAAGGGGTCAAGGCAGCAGGGGACCCTGCTGGAGAGGAGGGTGGGAAAAAACAGCCCAAAAGCCACGACTATCCATATATTACAGGGGGAAAAAGAGAAAATAGCTTGTGTTTTGGTGAGTGCCCCTTCCCTTGCCACACCATCCCCATGGATCTCCCTATTCTTGTGGTGGGAGCGGGGAGACAAGAATTTGGCTCTGCTCTTCCCTGTGGATCCTCATGGTTTTGGTGGAGCCCCTTTCCCCTTGGAGAAGCACAGAAATGCTCCTGAGGGCTGGCAGGCAGCTGAGCTGCAGCAAGGGCTGTCCTGCAGGGATATCCTTGGTGGAAAAGGCAGCCCAGGAGTGGGATGGGGACTCCCAGTGCTGATGTTTCACAGGGAGCTGGGCACTCTCCTCGCTCCATCACTCACACCAGGGATGCTCAAGGTCCCTGCCTGCATCCAGGGGAGCGTGGTGGGAGAAGGGAGGGGAAAGAGCTCCATGTGTTCCTGCTGCAGCTCGGTTTCAAGGAAAATTTGCCCTTTCACAGTTGCTTAAGTGAAATGTCAGCGAATGCCAAATGCCCGGAGCCACATATGCTCTACACAAGAGAGGCTCCATAAATCAGGCAGCAGTTAGTGGGAAAAAATCAGGTTCCAAGGAGGAAAGCAGTGGGATACGATTTTTTTCCCTTAAAGCCGGGGCAGCAGTGTTTCAGTTTATTATGCGGCCCAGCAGTGAAGGAATTCATCACATTGTCACTCCCCTGCTTTTTATTTTTTTTATTATTATTTTTTTTGATCCGAGGAGGGAGCAGGGGGGTGTGTGTGAGTGGGGGTACGTGTGTGAGGTGGGGGAGGAACAAAGGGGCTGTGCAATCAACTTTGTATAAAATTGGCGCCGTGTCCCTCTCACAAAGCGGGACAAAGGCTGGGGGGCTGGTGGCTCAGCTGGGAGTCAAGGCAGCACAGCTGTGACCAATGCCAACACAGTTCCCCTCAATATGGAGTGACCCTGGTGCTTTTTGCAACCTGCTTCCAGGCTCATCTCCAATAATTCTCACAAAAGACAGGAACAAACAAAACCTTTGTCAGCACTTCCAAGACTTTCCCTCGAAAAAAATCTTAAATATTTCATTAGACTCTTCTTGTGCCTTTCTTTTCTCCTTTTTACCTGATCTGGGCTTTAAAAAAAGAGGGGAAAAAAAAAAACCAAATGTGGACACTGAAACTCTGGGTCAACAAATGATTAAAGGGAAGGCTTAGAAGGAGAAGAGGAGGGTTTAGTGGGGGGGGAAGATGCTCGTGCTGCTGTCCTGGGTGGAACACTACAAAAGCAAGGAAGAAACTCAAAAAGAAACTCTCCCACTTGGCAGTCAATTTGTACCAGGGAGGTACAGTATGTTTTTGAACCTGTTTACATAGACCCAAGCTGAAGTACTGGAGCCAATGGACCAGTGATGCTTGGACAAGGCTCTCAGGCACGTGGTGGGATTCTTGGGGTTGTCCCAGGAGTTGGCCTTGATGATCCATCTCAGGACATTCTGTGATTGATTCCCTCTGCCACCAACAGAAAGCAACGTGCTCCTCCTCGCAGCCAAACGAAGACGGATCAGGGAATAAAAATCAAAGTGCTATTCCTTGCCTGGGAGAAAGGTTTGGGAAACCAACATTTGGGTTGCCACCACTGTGTGCCCTCTCAGACATCACCAGGATGCTCCTTCACATCAGCCCAGGGTGAAACCAGGAAACTGCACCCATGGCATGGATGGTCCATGTCAGCACTTGGGATGATGGGTCATAACTCCTTCTGAGGGAGATCAAGGGATCACAGAGTGGTTTGGGTTGGGAGGGACCTTAAAGATCATCTTGTTTCACCTCCCTGCCATGGGCAGGGACACCTTCCACCAGCCCAGGTTGCTCCAAACCCCATCCACCCTGTCCTTGGACACTTCCAGGGATGGAGCAGCCACAGCTTCTCTGCCCAACCTGTGCCAGGGCCTGCCCACCCTCCCAGGGAAGGATTTCTTCCTAATATCTAACCTGAACCTATTCAGTGGTCAAAGGATGTAAATGCTTCAGAAAGAGAGGATGGAGAAGGGAAAGAAAGAAGTCAAATGCCACCTTCCCCCAACCTTGACCAAGTCTGCACAATGACCCTTTTCCCAGGTTATGAGTGCTCTGATTTGCTCCCCAGGCTCTCCCAGCCATCCCTGAGCTAACAAAAGGATCTGGTTACAAATATTAAACACTTCTTAATAACTCTGCCATGCCATGCAACAGAGTCCATTCTGGTTCGCTAAATGACTCTGAAAGAACTTTTTTTCCTCCCCTGCTTCCCTTCTCTTGCCTGGTTTTAAATAGCTCCCGAGTGGTAGGAGCCAGCACAATGCCATCACTCCGGCTTTGTTTCAGCCTTGATTTAGCCACCCTTTTAAGGACCCTACTGAATAATTCAGTGTTATCATTCAGGATGATGCTGGATTATTACAAGGGTTCCTTCCCTCCCTTCCCCCCCTCATCCT
>WBMV01003492.1:720015-747421 GCA_013396655.1 Campylorhamphus procurvoides | reverse complement strand
TTTTTTTTTTTTTTTTGGCTTTTCTCTTTCTCAACTGCCTCTTTTCAGCATTTGTATGGAAATTGTCCCATCAGACAATTTAATGCACAGTTTGACCTGGTAGGTGTCCCGACTTCAATATAGCAGATTGTTGTTTATTTTTGCCCTCCCCAGGAACATTAAAAAACAATCTGGGTCATCAATAAAAAGATGTTTTCTTTTTTCTTTCCTCTTTGAGCTCTTAATGCCTTTGAAGAAGAGAGGTGTGTCTGGCACCAGGGACCCCCTGATCTTTCCCATCAGGGACACATGGAAGGGACCCGAGTGGGACAGTCCCACAGCTCTGCTTTGCCGCAGGGTGCAGTGAGGGAAAGCCAGTGGTTGTGGAGGGCAACCTCTCCCTGGCATATTAATGCATTCCTTCAGTCTCCCTGCCTCTCTCCAGCTGCTTTTCCCTTGGATATTTGCATTTGTTGCAGCCTGCTTTGCTTCTTGAAGCAGTTCATCAACCAAACATATTTTGCACAGTTTTCCTCAGATTTTGCCTCAGTTTCTGAATGCTGTTTTCCCAGGGGAAACATCCAACATCCTCTGGAATATTGATGCCCTGGCCACCAAAATCAGTGGGAGATTTCCCAGTGAAACTGGGTCTGTGGTCCTGTAAGTCCTTCTGGATCCCAACACATGCTCCTGAAGCCTCATGGACAGCAGCCAGGAGAAGAGGACTTACTTTTTCTTGGCAAAAAGCTGTGGGGTTGTCATTGGAAAACTGTCCAGGATGTGGGTAAGAGGAAGAAGGTCAGGTCCATGGCTGCTGTGTGCTGAACACTGGGACCATTTTTTGGGAATCCAGGTGGATGAAATGTGGGCATTTGCTCATCACTTTGGTCAGAGCTCCCTGTTTGCTCAACCTGAGAGCTCCAGTGCTTTGCTGTCAAGCCACAGCAACCTGACATGGAACATTTCCAGACAGAAAACACCATGACTAAGCTCTGGGGCTTTTTTTTTTTTTTCTCTGTTTTTTAGTGTTTTTTTTGTTAAACTTCAACACAGCTTTTGGAGAGGGATTGGAGAAGCTTTCATTCTGGGGAGCTGGGACGCCGGTTTCAGTAATAAAGAAGATTCTGTGTCGTGTTTGAAGTGGAAATGCATGCAGATTGGAAGCATGTATGCTCCCAGCAACGTTCTGGAAAGCCTTGCTTGTTAGATCAATTTAATAAAGCCAGGAGTTTCTCCCACCCACCCCAGCCCTGCTGGCCCAGCCTCTCTCCAAGGCTCAGCCTGCAATCTCTGTCATGAAGCTCCCCCTCGTCTGCCAAGCACTACCTGCAAGATGGGGAGTTCCCTGGAGCTGAAAGACAAAAGGATTTGCAATCAAAGCCTTGGAACAGAAAAAAGAAAAGAAGGGGGAAAAAGGCATCAAGAAGTTTTTCCCGTGTACATTCATGCTGTCTGGGAAGCAGAAGGGGGAAAACTCTGGGTTCATCTTCCCCATTTACAGTGAGGATATGTGGAAATGGTTGTCTCCCGTGATCCTGGATCCCCCAGCCAATGGATCTACTAAAAGTTGATTGTCAAAGTCTCTTATTTCCTTTGGTGGCCCCGTGATGGAAAGGGAATGATGGAGTTTAGTCATGTGGGAGACAAACTTGCCTTTGTATGCACTGTTGTCTTTGCTTGACTTTCAAGAGAACTCTTTCCCTACTTTGGTGGGAAAAAAAATAAGGATCAAGCTCTGTGGGTGAAGCAGAGGGAGGAGAACAAGTAGGAACTCTTCTCCTCTATGCCCAGTCTCATTCTTCTTTTTAAACCAAAAGCGTTTTGAGAGAGTTGAGAAGTAAAAAACATTCCACGGCACAAGTTCCCAACTAAATCCCTGCCCATGGCAGGAGGTTTGGGACAAGATGGTCTTTAAGGTCCCTTATTCTATGATTCTATGAATTGTAGTTTTGAAAAGTCCTAAAAGAGAGGGGGGACATAACCACAGCCTTTCTGGGGAAATGAGAGGGGAGATGTGGTGTAAGAAGATCAGACTAGAGATGAGTGGGCAGAGAGCAGGACAAGGATGTTTCATTCTCACAACGAAATCCATTCCCAGCCTCTTGCTGGCCAGTGGGAACAGGGAAGGAAACAAAACCTGGGACATTCAGGAAAATGATGGCAGAGTGTTACAACAGGACATCCCTCATGTCATCTAAGAAAGGCCTTTCTGAGGTTTGTCTGCCTGGGTGAGAGGCAGCCCCGGGTGCTGGTACAGCCCAGCAGCCCCTCCGTAACCAGCGGGGTGACTTTTGCCTCCCTCCCTTCCCAGATTATTTACCTTGCTTTGGGTTTGAAGTCCCCAGAGTTGGGAGGAAGCCCCACTCTCCTCCTCCCCAGCCCTCCTCCTCCTCCTCCCTCGTTATTCTTTAACTTTCTAAGGCGACTGTCCCCTCTGTTTACCCGGCTGTGGTGCCAGAGCTGAGGGTGTGCGGGGACTGTTTATCCGCTGTCAGTCCATAACGCAGCATCCCTCACCCCTGGGGTCACCGGGGGGATTGACACCCTAACCCAGGGGCCTGGATTCCACCCTGCCCTCCTTAGAGATGCACCAGGCTGTCAGTAACGAGGCCACAGGTTTATTCAACTGAGATCCCCAGATCTCAAAAGATAATCTGGGAATAATTGGGACTTAAGGAACTTGTGGGAATCTGATTTTTTCGCGGCACTGCCATTCATGAAACAGATGGACATCTTATTTCTCTCTAATTTGATGGGCTTTCTTGACAAAATGGCAGAGGTTGCACTTTGCTACAATAATAACCTGCCACTCAGACTTTGTAAGGGGTTTGTGGAGGTTTCTTCTTAATTAGACCGTGTCTCACTATCAGTGAGGAGATGGGTGTATGAGCTGGGATATTCCAAGCAGCTTCTCTGCGTGATGGAGCCCAGAAAAGAGAGGAGAAAAATCAGGGGGCTTTCATGTTTGTGTCAGGTTGGGTTTTTGTAAGTCTCATTTGAAAAATAAAGATTGGGACGTGAGCTCATTGTCTAGATGATAATGTATTCATGGATTTGCTCCTTCTGCCCTGTGACTGAACAACAGTGAGGGGCAGCTTTCCATGGGCTGGGGGGCAAGTTTGAAAGCTTTGCAAACCATCGGGATTACTCTCGGGTTTGCAAAACCCACTTTTCACTTGCAAAAAACTTTCCAGTCCTGCCATTTAACCCCTGACCTTCTCTGCTGCTTCCCTTTCCCTCCTCTCCCCCTCCAAAAGGAGATCCTCTGGTCACAGCCTGCAATCCCAGTCTCCTCTCAGGCACAGGGGTGTGAGGCAGCAGTGTGCTTTTCTTGCCATCCACTCTGCAAGTAAAAAGCAATTTGGAACTTTTTTAATTACTCAGAGGTAATTACTCAGACCATAGGGAAGTGCTGGAGTCACCATCCCTGGAAATGTTCAAAACAAGGACTAGATGTGGCACTTTGAAATACAGTTTAGTGGGTATGGTGAGGTTGGATCAAAGGCTGGACTTGATGATCTTGGGGCTCTTTTCTGACCCCAATAATTCTGTGACTCTGTGCTCAAGCTCCAGGTAGTGGTTAAAGAACCAAACCCAACTGCTACCAAAAATAGACATATCTGATGTTATTTTTGTTTACCTCACTCCTGTGCCTTTAGAGCCTGTGTTTTTAGCTTTCCCCAGGTGAACTAGTGATTTACTTGAGGAAAGCTGAGTTTATTGTGCAATCCAGAGACCTGAGGGTGTGAGAAGGCTGCCCTGGTGCCATTGAGATGGTGCCACTGCAAACAGCACCTGTTCTGCATACCAGGAAATGAAGTGACTTCATGCCCTAAGGTGAGGTGAGCATCACATCATCACCTCAACAACTCCATCAGCATTTCCCTCCCCTCATGTTCACTGCTCAAAACCAAAACACAGCATTTGCAGGTTACACAGCTCCCCAAGGAAGGAGGAGCCAACAGAGGTGGCAAGTAACTCTAATATGCAATATAATGTTTATCTTCTACTTGTCATATGCCCTGTCAATAACACTGTGGGATTCATTCAATTTACCCTCTATTCAGCTTTCTGCATATTTTCTCAGCTGTCATAACCAGGTTTCCCACAGCAGGTCCTGCTCCTGGCAGGGCAGGCCCTGTGTTTCCTTCATCCATAGCAAGGATGAAGGGCTGTCTGAAGAAGACCTGAAAAGTGCACATCCTTTTTTGCTAAAGCTGATTTCAGGGGTGTCAGCCCCTGCTCCAAGGGGCTATTCCAGCAGGATCTATGGGATAGGAGACTCAATGTACACAGGCACCAGTTCCACCTCCTGCCATGGGCAGGGACATCTTCCACTAGACCACGTTGGTCAGGTTTCCATCCAGCCTGGCCTTCATCACTCCCAGGGATGGGACAACCACAGCTTCTCTGGGCAACCTGTGCCAACTTTGTGCCTCCCTTTGCTGCCTGCTGCACCAAGGGGCCTTGAGGAGCTGCTCTACCTACTTGTGGCATGGCCATGGCAGCACACAGAGCCTCTACACCACCTCCTTCACCCTGAAACTTCCTCCAAAAACTACCCAAAGAAGCAAACCCTCTTCCTCCACTGAGATCCTCACTGCTGCCCATGGGCCTGGACTCGAGATGTTTTCCCTCTGCCTCTTTGCAAACCTCCGGGGCAACCGTGTTCAAACAAACCTCAGCCCTCCTCAGCTCTGCAGAGGAGCCAAAGTTTAAAACGAGGTCAGCACCATCGTGCCACCTTCTGCAAACACATCCCTGACGTGCCTGGATGGAGCCAGGATGTGGAAGGGCTGCCAAGGGGGGTCCTCAGGGATGACAGACCTCTCCAGCAGCGGGTACCAACGCGGAGCATCCCGGCTTGATTTATTCTTCGCAGAGATGAGGTTTTAAAGAAGCCTATCTAATAGAGTGCTGGAAATTATAAATCAGTGGGGCTTTGTAAAGGTTATTACTTTAAACAAAGAGGGGGTTGAATGGAGCCAATTAAACGGCACCTGAATTGATAAACAAACTGGTTATTGTCGGGGGCTATTCTGCTGCTCTGGGGGTCCCCCCTCGCTGGAGGCCTGGGGATAAATTTACATGTGATTGGAGTTTAATGGGCCGCAACAGGCCTCCCATCCCATCACCATGGAAACCAGCCCTTTCTCAAGATTTTAAACAGTCTGAAATGTCCTTTTATTGTCTGCTCATGTGAGCCCAACGGGGTGGGCGCTTGTATGTATCAATTTGTTTCTGTCTCCGGGCATGGCACTGCGAGGCCATGAATATATTGTGGGGGGACACGGGGACAAAGGGCCCAGCTGATGGGGCTCCATGGAGACCCCGGCGCCCCGCACGCTGGAATGGTGACATATGGTCCAGGATGACCCCAGGCAGCCCCACAATGGGCAACCACCCTGCCCTGCCCCGTCCAGCCCCGTTAACGCCGCCTATTCATCCCTTGGCCAAGTCAACTGGCCCAGCCTGCTCCCCTGCTCCTTTGGGGTCTTTCTTTCCCCCCCTAAAACCTCTGCTGTTGATCACTGAGGGAGAATGAGAGAGAGAGAAAAGAAATAAAGGCGGGAAGAAAAGGCTCTCCATGTCCCAGAGATGTTTGCTTTCCACTTGATTGGAAGCTGAATGGATGAGAGCATCGGAGCAGCACGGACAGCGGGGCAGGATGGGGGAATGTTCCTCTGATGGTTGGAGCACAGAGTGGTTTGGGTTGGAAGGGACCTTAAAGATCAGCCCATGGGCAGGGACACCTTCCACTAGCCCAGGTTGCTCCAAGCCCCATCCAACCTGGCCTTGGACACTTCCAGGGATGGGGCAGCCACAGCTTCTCTGAGCAACCTGTGCCAGGGTCTCCCCACCCTCATAGGGAAGAGTTTCTTCTCCATCACTTAAAGCCATTCCCCCTTATCCTGTCACTACAGGGCCCTTATCCAAACTCCCTCTCCGGTTCTCTTGGAGCCCCTTTAGGCTCTGGAAGGGGCTCTGAGGTCTCCCCAGAGCCTTCTCTTCCTCCAGATTGAACAACCCAACTCCTGAATGGTTGAGCTGGATCAGGCTGGGGGTCCACCTGACCCTGGATCACATCTGCTGCCAGAGTCAGCATTAAATGTGGCCCACAATGACCAGGAACCTGAAGGATATTCACCCCACCCCCAAATTCGAACTTTTCCAGGTGACTTACGTGTCAGACTGGATTGTTTTGCATTGTTTTACCTCCCTGGCAAAACTGTGAACCGTGTAACAGTGAAACCTGTTTCCCTGTAAAGGCCCCACCTGTAAGCCCTGCTCAGTGTCTCCACAAGCCAGAGGTATTTGCATGTGGACACCTCTTGTGTTCCTCCTCCAGGAACATTTCTCTGAGGGAGGGCCACAGGTTTGGGTCATTTGTAAATGAATCTGAAAGTCAGACACACAGAAGTCATCAGAAACAAGCTGCCACACCAAAGTTGTGCAGGCACTGGGCTGAGACCAGACAGGAGGTGGACAAACTGGGTGAGAAATCCTTCTTTCAAAATAAAGAATGTCCCAATGAAAACCTTCCTCAAGCATGGAAAAATGAAAGTTCTCCTCGGCCATTCACTGTAATTGATTTGCCTAACTGTGCAATGCTCACAATAATGTGGTTACTGTTTGTTTCTGAAGAGGAGAATTTCTTCCAAATGTGCCTGGGACAGGAAGCTGTGTGTGATATCAAAAGATCAGTTCTTCATGGCTTTCCAGCCCTCATTGTCTTCTGCTTTCAGAGCCATCCTGTATCTGCTGTGGACAGGCTGGTGTTAAGGGGGGCTGGAGATAAGCTGCATTCCCTCTTTCATCTCTGGGTGTGAGTTTGCCTCCAGTGGCACGAGGAGGGGAAGTTCTTTCCTGGAGGTTTGGTAGTCTGGATGCAGCGAGTCCAGCAGAGCTGGGAGAGAAAAAAATCCAGTGTCCCTTGCACTTCTTGTCTCAGAAAAATTACAGCAGCCAGAGAGGAAATTCCTGAAATCAGGAGTGGAAGTTTTGGCAGTGCAGTGTGACTTACCTATAGCAGAGGCTGCTCTTCAGGAGCTCTTCCAACATCTGCTTGGGCTGTAGGAGATCTCCTGCCTTCTAATGCAATAAGTTGCTCTACCTTATTTCTTGCAGGTGTCTGTGCCTGCCTAAGATGCAGGTAAATGGCTTTGCAGCAGGGTAACCATATGGCTTTAAAATTGATTGAAATTAGATTAGTGCAATCCCCCATTGTTTGGGGAAAAAGAAAAAAAAGTCTCTTTGGTGTCATTTTTCATTAATATATTCCAGAGTTGTTCTTAGCTTGATATTTAATGCCTTCATTTGAAATCTGCCAGCTTCTCCTAGGGAAAACTAGGTCTTATCCTTGGAAGATCCCACTGAAAAGTCTTTATTTGTGACATCCATTAGCCCATTTTGATTTGGTTTGGGGTTTTTTTTAAATCCCTTTTTAAAGGAATCTGATCCTGCTCTTAAGCTTGGATCCATGGAGGTCAGGCAGGCAGCAATACATCCACCCATGACAGCAAAGCTCCCTCTCCTTTGCTCACCATTTGCTTAGGAGTGATATTCCTGCCAAGTTTATTGCCATTCCTTGCATTTGAAAGAAAATTGCTCTTAATTTAGCTGATGGCATCTGAGCAGGAGAACAGCATAAAACAAAAGGCAAGGTGAAAACCCTGCAAGGCACATTCACCTGCAGGATGAGGCCGTGGTGTGATGGATTTGTTTTCACATCGTAGCCCATAATTCCACCGAGTTTCATTTTTAAACAGGATCTGGGCAATCAACCCTGTCCCCAGCCCTCTGCAGAATGATTTAATTGTCAGCTAAAGAGAAAAGGAAGGTTGTGGGGTGAGACTGAAAGAGAGGAAGTGACGCCAATCCAACATCACATCCTGACTTTTCGCACGCTCTGCCGCTTCAAAGTTCAGGAATGAATCCTCCTCTCCCGTTAGCTAATTACCCAAGGAACTTCCAACATCCCTTCTGCTAATCAGGACTAGTGCATGCTATAAATGCTGAGGGAGGAAATGGCTAGCATGCAACATGTGGGAATTGCATGGTTCAGTCTTTCTTCAGTCTCTGGAATTGCTGCTGAGGGGAGATTTTCTGCTGGGAAAAGGGATGGCAATTCCTACAGTGAGGAAACTGCCATCAGAAGGAACTTCTTCCTTAGTGAGGTCTGATTTACAAACCCTGGGCACAAGGCTAAGACTTAATGTTTCCTTTGCAGGCTGGGTAAATTCTCAGTGACGTGGAGTTATAATCAAAGCAATAGGAATAAACAAACAAAAAAAAAATCCCTGGTTTATGGCATCCATTTGGTCCTTAATGGATTAATGTTCGCTGCGTTTCTCGCGGGCTTTAACATTTGTGCCCGTCGTAAACGGCCTTTTTCTCCCTCCTGCTCTTGTTTGCTCCCCAAATGGTGCCCTCAGCCTCCCACGCCGGGTCGAGGGCCCTTCTGAAAGTCATTTAACAAAGCTGCTGCCTTGTGGGCTCCGTGTCTTGACAGTGTCAGGAAAGTTCAAACGCTGGGAACAGGCCTGGGCCAGAGCGGCACTGGAGGATGTGTTCACCCAGCCTGGGCAGACAGAGGTTGACACTGATGCTGCCGAGGGATCAAGACTTATTTATTTTAAAGTCTGCAGCAGCACAGAAGCCCTGGCGGGCCCCAGGCTGCTGAACACATCTCCCCTTGTAGTGAGGAAAGTCACTCTGCAAAGAGAGGACACTGTGGTTGTGCAGATGCTTGTTCCCTCTGTGAGGTCCATGCCAGCTTGGCTCTGGGAACACTGGGCAGGAATGTAGGGGTGGTGGCTCTTAAATGCAATATTGGCCATCCTTTCCTTAGTTATGGCACCATATTCCTCACCCAGGGGCAGAAATGAACCCAAATTCAGCTCTGTGGCCATGGGGGTGAGGTAGGAGATGATTATCAAATGAACATATTAAAATACAGTAGAGGTATCAGTGGCAAACAATTAGTATGCTTCTGAAAGATAAGAAAAAGTTAATATATATATATATATAATTTTGTAGCCTGAAATTTGACAGGTGAACAACAGGTATAGAGTTAGCCTTCTTCCCACGGATGAGGGTGCAAAATCCCTTGTCCTTAACATGTCCATACCCACTCTGTGGATGCTCTTGAGCTTTAGCAGAAGCGCTTTTGCCCACGAAAACCACCAAAGAAGCTGTGAAAATAACTCAGGATGTGCATCTCTGCAGCAGTTTGGGGTGGAGGGGAATCCCAGAGCTGGCACAGGGGCTGGAAGCATCTCCATGCTGCCTGTCCATGCACCTGGAACATGTTTGCTTGGACAGCTACAATCCCAATAGCTCTGTGCTGAGACAGCCACAGCCTCGTAGCACAGCTCTGCATTTCATTGCTCCTTCCTTTCTGAAATGCCCTGAAAACGCCAGACCAGCCCCAATCCTCCTGCCACACCGGGTCTAAAGCTTTGTTGAAAGTGAATTAGCCAAGCTGTTAAACCCTAATAACTCCAGGATTGCTCCTCACAGTAAAGAGTGACTCCAATTACTGCTGGGGGAGGAGAGTCTGCTGGTGGAGCTTCTTTGTGGGGTTTGGGCTGTGAGGTTGGGATGGTGCTGGGGATTCTCCAGTGGGAATCCCAGAAAAAAATGCACTCTTCCTGCCTTTTTCCTCCTCAAAGAGCTGAGGGAGGCAGCTCTGGCAGGGGCCACTGAAAGGAGCGATGTGGGGTGTTGATGACTCTCCTCTTGCACTGCTGTGATGAACAAGTCTCCTCCAAGACGTGAACAGACTTGGGGAATCAAATCCAGCTGCACAGGGAGGGTTTGCTGAGTTTAAAGCAACCAGTAAGACACAAATGTTCCTTTGTTTCCACAAAGGTTGGAACAGTGCAGGGTTATTTTCCCCCTCTGGGAAGGGACACTGGCAGCATGTTATAGTGGAGATCCCAGCTGGTCTCATCAGTCATGGGATGGGAGCCGAAACAGGAAAATGGGGAACACCTCCCCCCCAAAAAAAGGCTCTGGCTTGCCTTTAGGAAGAGCTGAGCTGCCCTGGGAATCTAAAGCCAAGCCAGAAATCCCAGGCATTTCCCAGCTCCCCATTGCATGGCTGCTCCCATTCAGAGAAGAATCTCTTCCCTTTAAAGAGAGGGCTTCAAGTGTGTCTAATTTAGTCTCCAAGGTGGGCACAGGAAATTGTGGATGAAGGAAGGCAAACTGTTGTCTGTGAAACTCATTTGCACTCCTCCACAGAGCCCGCCAGACGTGCGGTCGTAGTCTTTGTCCAAGCCACCAATTTGAAGGATTAAATACCTATTGATTCTATGGAAAATACTTTAATATTTGTTTTTGGATCTAAGAGCAGTACAAATGATTTCTTTCCTCATGAAAATCGGCTCAGTGCTATTAACAATAATGGGTTTTGTCCCTGAGTCCAGGCTCTCTCTGTGAGCTGGTTTAATTTAGGAATATCTATCTTGCAAGCACTTGAAATGATTCTCCCTTGCACTTTTTCTCAGACTGCTATCTCCATATCCATGTAAAAGCTTTATAGTCCAAATATTTTTTATGTATCCTGCAGGACAATTCTTACAGCAAGTGTTCTCTCCAGTAAAAATGTTTCCAGGATTAGGCTCTGGGACCACAATGTGCTTGTGTGCCACAGGAAAAAACAAATCCATACGTGTAAACACGCAGACTTCCTACCCTCCTCTGAGCAAACAGGAGTTGTGACCCAAATTTACCCTCTTTCCTAGAAAAATCCTTGTTAGTTTAATACATTTTAAATACAGTGTAAATGTCAGCTTGCTTTCTGTGGGGCTTGAGTGTTCCAAGAGACATTCCCAGCAAGATCCCATGGTGTCCTGCTTTTGAATTCCCATTGCTTTGGAGAGGTAGAATCAATTCTTTTATACACCTGAGCTGAATCTCTTGGGCTGCACATATTTGCCAGCAGGATGAGTTGGCAGGAGAGCTCTGCCTCTGTGTGCAGCCACTGGGATGTCACAACATGTTATGGTATCACACAGAAATAAAGGTGAGAAGGAATTGCTGCTTTAGAAGGGGGAAATATCTGCTTTAAAAAAAAAAATCTGCAGAATCCCTGCAAATTAATCTCTGTGAGTTCTGTGGTTGTCTTTCTCCAGTGCCTGAAACACATTAAACCTACATCAAAGGCAGGGACAAGGGCTGTGCCTTCTTTCACCATATAATCTTTGGGTTTGGCTGCTGCCTGGGTGCTCGGCAGTGTGGGAAGGAATCATCACCTCTGTCCCTCCCACTGCAGGGTCCCTATGTGTGTCACCCCACACACACCTGGCCAGGTGTGCACAAAGCCAGCCCAGCTGGAGGGGCATCTGCCTTTTTTGGGGTGTCACAGTGGCAGAGCTCATGGCTGAGCTGGAGGAGGGACAGGACACCCAGTGCCAGTCTCTAGGACGTGTTTCAGGACTGCTGTCACAGCTGCACAAGGAGCTCTTTCACCCTAAAAGCTGCTTCCCAGAGCTTTCCCAGGGAGCAGAGGGCACTTAGGCTGCAAGAGCCTGCTGTCTGAGGGCTGAGATCCACATGCCAGTGCCAGAGCATGCCACTGGAATGACTGCTGGTGGCTTCGGGGAGTTGGGGGTCAGCTCTGAGCTCACTGAGTCGGGGTGGAGCATTTGTACAGCACTGAGCACAAATGCAGCAAAGCTCTGAACTGGAAAACACAGATGTGCTCCACTGGCTCTCTGTGGCTCAGCCTGTGTTTATATGGAATATATATGCTTGAAAATGTAATTTTTCCCCTTTCCTAATAAAACAGGAGAGACGGAGCCAGTGTTGAGTTAATGACTTGGGTACTCTCCAAGCCGCATCCTTTATCCTCTGTTTTCTCCTCCCCACTCCCCCACCAGCTGCACTGTTCAGGAATGGGACAAGGTACAACCCTGGGTGTCTGAGCTGCCCTCTGAGCAGGGGCTTAGTGCCCTGGCTTGGACACAACGCAGTCCTAAAGAGCAGCCTCTCCTTGGAGCATCCCTGAGCTGGCAGGAACAGGTGTGGAAGTGGAGCAGCCTGCTCAAATGTCAGGGAACATCCTGCCAGGAGTGGAGAGGGCAGGCACATGGCAGGGCAAGGTGGAAGGAGGTGCTTTTAATGATTGTTTTATTTCAGTAATCATTGAGCAAATAACGCAGCCACACCTGAGCAGGGACTGGATGGGCCAGATGAGCAGGTCCCTAGTGCTGGGAGCTGGGCACAGGTGAGTCAGGAGGTCAGAGACAGCAGAGTTTGGGCACAGGCATCTACCAACCTGAGCAGGTTGGAAGGAAACTTAAAACTCATCCAGTCCCACCCTCATAGCAAGGAATTGCTTCCTAATATCCAGTCTTAACCTACCTTGGAGTCCTGTGCATCCAGGCTGCCCAGGGGATAACTTTGGGATGCAGTAATCTTCTGGCCTTTATTTTATACTTATGAGCAGACCTCTCCAGAAAAACTGGCCTCATGTGTATATTTTGGTCTGCTGTGCTTTCTCCTGAATCACAAAGTCCATTCCAGCAGTAACCAGAATCCCAGCCTGGCCCTGGGAAGTCTGATGAGGCTGTGCAGTGATATCCAGGGAACAGAGAGGATGAAGAGGCAGCTGAGGAGGTGGCAGCTCATCTCTGTGAGCATGTAGCTGTCACTGCTCTCCCTTGCAAGTCTTTGGCACCGGTGAAGTCCACAGCAATCACTGGCCATGTCCTGTTTGATAAAAAGAGCAGGACTGCTCTAAAGCAGCATCTCTCAGCAACAGAAAAAACCCATTCTTTCAGTTCTGTCACCCTTTGAACGAGCCCTGTAGCTGCTTTGGACATTCTGTCTCAATGGCTAACACCACGCAGGGAGGAAGATAAACAAGCAAACAGAGCGACAAGAGAAAATAAAGCCCTGGAAGGGAGAAAAAGGCAACACAGGAAGACAACTCAAGGGCAGCCAGTGATGGGCAGGAGAAATCCTGCCACTTCCAGTCATGTCAAGGGAGAGGAAAGCCATGCAGACACAGAGTTAGCATCCTTAAAGTACTCAGGTTAGGGGGAATTATGACAGCTGTGTGCATAATGCATGTGAACACAGGCAAAGAGCTGCTGAGGGCTCTGGCTCCTCCTGGCAAACTCAGAGCCTTGGAGGCAAGGGAGGTGATGCTGCTGGATGAACCGTGTCATTCAGCCTTGTGCTGCAGCCCCAGGGTGGAGGGTTTGTGTTCTCAGCCCAAAGGAGGAGTGGGAAGTCTGTTTGTCAGGAGCCAGAGTGGCTTGCTCACCAATTTGGGGAGTCATGGCTTGAAATCTGGCCACATCACCACCCTCTGTCAGGAGCTTGAATGCCTCTGCTCTAGGTGAGAGCCCCACATGGGGCTGAAGACCCCTGTAAAGACCCCTGAAGACTCCTAAGCACAGTTGGAAAATCACTCATTTCTGTGCAAATTAGGGGTCAGTTCCTTTTTTTGAGGAGAGTGAAAAAGAATAAAATCCATTGTGATTCACTCCTGGGCTGGTGAAAGTGAGCTGGGAAAGGCACGAGCAACTACCTAATCCAGATAGTTTTTGGACACTTCCAGGGATGGGGATTCCACCACTTCCCTGTTTCAGTGCCTGACCACCCTTCCAGTGAGGAGGTGGCACCATCCCACACCTGGTAACTCAGACCCTGGTGGTTCCTTCTGCTCTCATCCTGCATGGACATGGTGGCAGGTGGAGCCTTTTCCTGAATGAAGAGAGGAATGGGGAGTCAGGAAAGAGGTGCAAAAATGAGGGCACGTCATAAGGGGGCAACAGAAGGAAAAACTTGAGAGCCAGAGAGGAGTGGAGAGAAATTCACAGACCTCTGAATGGGAAGTGGAAACATCCAGCCAGTAACTGCTGATCTTTCCTCCCCACATCTGACTTCAGGGGAAAAGCCTCTGCTATCACATGCAAGCAATTTAGCTCGAGGTACATGGTTTTATTGCCTGCCGAGTGCTTTTCCAAATGGGACCTGGAGCTTTCACACAGTTCTCTGCCTCTTCAGCATTCTCTTATTCCTCAGAGGCAGAGGGATTTTTATCTTCATCCAGCATTACAAAAAAATCCATAAAACCAGCTGCCTTAAAAAATAACCCCCCTTTCCCAGTCTATGCTAATAATTTACTCTTATTCCAGGTTTTATTACGAGCTCTTTCAAGGGCTGCCCAGAGCCCCATCCGTAAATAGCACATAACTCAGGCCATGAGGATTTCCTCCCCGGTGGGACTTTTAATGTCTAAACCAGAGGTGTCAAACAAGCAGCTCAAAGACCCGTTGTGGCCCTGGAGAGTTCTACATCTGGACTATATCTCAGTGCTTAACACATTAGCTTTTGCCCCAAGCAGCTCCGGATTTCCCTCGTCAGTTCGAGCTGAACCTGAGTTAGGTTTGATTTAAGAGGCTGAGCATTCAAAGGAGAAGCAAAAGGTACCTGCTTAAGCGTTCAAAGTGCTGCCCTGAAGGCTCCCGGGGTTTTGGAGCAGGGTGCAGGCACACATCTCCCCTGGAGCAATGCACATCACCCCCGGACCTGCCTGGGAGAGAGGGAGGGAGGGAAGGAGGGAGGCAGGGCTGTCTGCGCCAGGCTGGTCCCACGTGCCAGACCTTCTCCTGGTTATCAGGGCATCTGCACGCGACCTGCAGGCTCCTGGCTCTGTGTTTGGGAGCTGAGGCCGCCCTCAAAATCCCTTTATCTCTGCCAGAGGGTGACTCTGTTGTCCCAATGGGGTCCTGAGCTGGCACAGGCAGCACCAGGAGCAGAGGGCAGGGAAGAGAAGCTGGAGCCCCTGTGTGCTGCCATGGGAAAGGGAGCACTAGTGGTTCTGGGTGCTCCTTTTTAATTCAGGTGGGATGTAGTATGTCCTAGAGGGGGAATTTGGGGCGCTTGGACGTTCTTCCTGACTTTTCCATTCCCTTTGTGGGTGCCACTAAACCTTTCCTGCTTCTCTTGCTCAGTCTCTGCCTGTTCTGATGGCTGGGACTGTCCCCTAATTTGCTTACATATTGGGGTAGAACAGTGTAAAACAAACACTGAAGTGCCACTTGCAGAGAGAGATGGGGACTGTCCCACATCCCTCCTCCTGGTGCAGGGGAATTCACCAATAACATTTGGGGATGAATTCCTTTCTGTGGCTTGGGTAGAGCCCTCTTCAGCTTGCTGATTCCAGTCCCAAAACAGGTGACTGGTCTGGAGTGTCAATGAAAAAGGTGCTGGGGGTAGATAATGTGATTCTCACAGGACCTGGGATTTATCCCATGCCAAGTCCTTTGGAATGCAAAAACCAGGCTTAGGGGAGAAAAAAAAATTGCATTGCTGTGTGGTTTTTCCTGTCCTAACTCTTCTTGATGTGTTAAATCCTGAGCCCATCTGTGGCCTGAACCTGTCTGAAGTATGAGATAGGTGGGATAGTACAGTGTGGGATTGGAGGGTGGGCACTGGGATGTAGCAGCCCCCTTTGAGCAGCCTGAATTCCTGCAGACTTCCCTGTTTCAGTTCTGCCTGGGAGAGAGGGCCTGGATCTGGCTCATCCATGGGGAAGTGTTCCCTGGTTTCCTGACAGCCGCAGGTTATGGATGGATTATGGATTTACCTGCCACAGAGGGGTTGGGGAGAGCACCCAGCCATCCCCCTCTCCCCAAGGACACCCGCTGCCTTTGTGCCCTATATTCCATCTCCCATAGAGTGTGCTGGGGAACCAGCCCAGACACCCCATCCCACGCTCCTCCCCTGCAGCACCTGCTGATTCCCAAAGCCCTCCTGCCCCTGACACCTCCCTGTGAGGTCTCCAGGTGGGGACACGTGTCCTCCAGCTCCTCCAGCATCTCCGACTCTCGGCCGCCTTTTCCTTCCCCGACTCCATCCCCGCTCCCTCCCCTCCTCTGCCTGCAGCAGGTCGGGAGGCGAAACCTGCTGCTCCTGTGCGAGTGTTGTAATGACATTTAACAATCTGCCACCGGCAAGTTTCCAGCAGCCGGGCGAGCGGCCTCCACGCTCTTGGCAGGAGGACACTTTCCCATGCCTCCTGCCCTCCGTCAGCAGGACCACTCCCAGCCTGACAGCCCCGACAGGATACCTGCACAATGACTGCAATAATAGAAGGCAGCGATGGGAAAATGAGGCCAAGGGAACCCAAGGGTGAATTGCAAGATGAATAACTTCCCTGCAGCCACGTCCCAGAGCATGCCTTGGCCTGCTGTTGATTCACCAGCTGACTTCCCCCCTTATTTTTGCCGAGCGCCGCCGCCCTCCCGCTCCCCTCCTGGGAGACAGACCTGCCTGGATTCCGTCACTCGCCGAAAATAACCGAGAGGGTTCAGGGAGGAGAGGAAAGGCAGTGGAGAGGACAGTGTTGAGTGAGCCCTGCAAAGAGCCAGCCCTATAAACCAGCCCTGTGTGTGGGGTGAAATGCACTCTCTGAGTGCGGTGGGACCAAATGAGGATGAGCCATGGGCTAAAGCCAGCAAAAACTGCAGGAATTGCTTTAAAGCTGGCTGCCCATGTCCATCCTTTACAGCCTTCCATCCCCTTGTCCTTGATAGGACAAGAGGAAAAGTCCTCAAGTTGCACCAGGGTAGGTTTAGGTTGGATATTAGAGAAGATTTCATTGCTGAAAGGGTGGTCAGGCATTGGAACAATCAGCCCTGGGCAGGGGTGAAATCACCATCCCTGGAAGTGCTGAAAAAACATGTATGTGTGGTGCTTAAGGACATGGTTATGGAGGGCCTGGAAGTGCAGGGTTTAACTCAATGATCTTAGAAGTCTTTTCCAACCTCAGTGATTCCATGATTCTATATGCTCCCCACTTTCACCTAAAGCTTCAGATGATGTTCCCGGGCTGTGTGTGCTCCAGATCTGGTGCCAGAAAGATGCAGGGGCATCTGGAGAATTCTGTGCTCTCAAAGTTGGGTCCCCCTTGCCCTAGAGCTGCCCCGGGCAGTGCAGTCAGACCTGCTGGCAGAGGTGCAGGGCCACATTCAGGAGACACCAGAAGGGTCCCTGCCCTCCACAGGGCAGAGGTGGCTGTTGAGTTCTCGAGGAAGAAGCCAGACCTGGGGCTAAGCCGTGGAATTAAGAGACAGCTCATTACAGGGTGACTGACACAAGGAGCCCTGTGCATTGCAGTGTCAGGGTTGTCCGATGGTGACACTGGGCTGGGGCTGGTCTGCCACCACCTCCAGCACTTGGGCTTGCCACCAGGATGCCATTAGCAGCTCCCACGAAACACCCCTAGCTCGATATTCCCAAAGAAGCAAGCCAGGTGAATGCCAGGACAGCAGCATGGCAAGGTGCCTTGCCCAGGGTACCTTAAAAAAACTCAACTCAGTTTTTTTGCCCAGGGTTTTAAAATGCACCAGGGCTCGGTCCAGTTGGAGATGAGCCCTGTTTCTATTCCCATTCCATATTCTGCAATTCGTACACACGTCAATCAAGGCTGTTGTTAGCCACAACTGTCACGTCAAGTGCACGTCCAACGCCGCCAGTGATTGACAGCAAAGTTTGTTATCTGTGAATGTGTCATCCCATCCAGCACCCAGTGCTGCCTGACAGGTCATCAGTGGGAGACTTCCATCATCCATATATTATGAGATGGCTGGAGCAAATCACTTTTCAGCCAGTCCCAGACACACGCGTTCCTCTGCATCCTTGTTAAGCTGAGATATAGGATTTGACAGGGGAAGGGGGTGGAGGTGGATGGACCTTGGTCAGAGAACTCCTGGAGGGTCAGCAAATGAAAACAGGGCATATCCATTTCTGTCCTAGCTCCTCTGTAGGAATTTGAGGCAGCAGGTTCACAGAGAACAGTGTGGGAAGGAGATTTCAGCAGAGGAGCAGAAAGCCCCAGGATGGGGCTTAGCAAATTTTTACACAGGCAGGGAAAGCTGGAACGGAGTTCTCTTATTGGCTTCTTGCTTTCTTGTTTTCATAAGAACCAGCTCAAATCCACTTTTGCAAAGAACTGTGTGGAAAAAGGAAATGATAAGTAGAGAGTGACCTGTCCTTGTCAGCCCAAAGGAAGTCAGGATGAGTCCTGAATGAAAGTTTGGGAAAACACTTAATTGAGGCCATATACCAGTTCACCAGCCATAGAAATCAGTGGAATGGAAAGACTCCTGTTAATCTTGATCAGACCTTCAATGCAATGTGGTCCCAGAGAGGGATGTCACTTCTGAAAACATGAAAACAGGGGAAAACTGGGGAGAACTGGGAAAATCTGCCACGAGTGAACATCCACTGTTCAAGTCTCAAGTGATAGCAAAATACAATGACTTGTGAAACGAATTTTTTAGGGTTTTAAGCTTATTTTTCTTTTTTATACTATCCATGTTATTTCACATGAATGTTTTGACACTGCGATATGTTATTATGACACATCTTAAACAAAAAGGTTGTTTCCAAAACAAAACAATCTTTTTCATAAGATTTTTTTTCCCCAAGAAGCTTTGAAAGTTTCTCTGTTCAAATTTAGAATTAAAATGACATCTAAAGCATGGAAGAAGAGCTACATGTCCTCTGGGATAGGAATTACATCCTCCAAGGAAGCGTAGCCACCAGCAAATTCATGGCCTGGAGTCAATCAGGCTCAGGAATAGTTTGATCTCAGGTCCCCTGCACATTTTTCTGTCTTTTAGAGATAGATCTGGGTTGGATCTTGATTCTTGCTAAAGCCAAGGGAGTTTTTGCACTAATCTGTATCAGCCTGTTGCACAGTACCTGGAGGAATGTCTGCATCCCTGCTTCGATGCTAGAGAATAATTTCTATATCAGGATTTTTTTGTGACCCAGGAATGGGATTGGGCCATGGAAATACCTTTGGAAGCCAAGCATACATTAGTTTATGAACACCAAAAGTCAGCTTATAACACTATGTGTCAAGGAGGTATTAAAGACAAAGCATAAAAAGAGGTTCCTTCATCCCACACAACCCTCATGTTTGGATTTCCTGGCAAAGAGACCCAAAGGTTTGTTTGGACTGTAATTAGTGAGGTTTATAGTCACAATTCAATCATAACAACTTCACTGGGCTCAGAAGGAGGTTAAACCCAGCCAATGCAGAATTAAATCCACAACTGGCTTTATAATTCTCCACTTAAAAATAACACTTTGATCTGCTGCGTGGTGAAAGCTACCAAATTTGGGTGCACAGATTGCCAGGGAGGTGAAGGGGAGGGAAAAGATACTTGACACTTTCCCAAACACTTTAGTCAAACACTGCTGGACACCGAGCAAGGATGAATTTTTATTAAATCCTCTGTGTGTTAGAATATCTATTAGATACATAAATACAGATGGGTGGGTAGTTAACAAGGTAAACAGATGAACAGATAAAGAGATAGACAGGGCCTGGGAAAGAAGAGCAAATGGGCCCTCAAACCCTGGTCTGAACTCTTGCCTTTCTCTGCTCCCAGGCAGTTGGATTCTCCAGGGGAGAGTTTTGCTCATCATGACAAATCAGCCGATGTGGGAAATCAATTCTCCAGCAGCACAGTGTTGCTCCAATGGGCCCTCTGAGATTTCACAGCCAAACCTGCTGAAACCTTAGAGCTCAGAGAGAATCCCACAGCCCTGCGAGCATTTAGGAGAAAATTTAAGGTATAAGAACTCAATTTGTCTTGAGCAGAATCTGCCTTCAGAGCCACAACCTGTAATTCAATCAGACTGGCACTTTTCTACCATGTAGCCTCCACATGAACCATTAGACACAAGGAAGGGAGCTGCCAGTTTCAGTGCTGAAATCAGAATTATCCATCCCAAGGCAGACACTGATCTGTACCTTTTCATAAAACATCTCACCTAGGATGGAGCTGATGTCACTGATATTCGACCTTAGACCAAAATCCAAATAGCAATCCACATTGAGAAAATTGGATTTGTTCCCCCAGCCCTTGGAGTGATCCAGCTCCCATTTAGGGTGTTTTCTGTGGAGCAGACAGAAGGAGCTCAAGAGGGGGCAACACTCTCGTTTTTGGGGAGCAAATCTGCAGAAATGTGTCTGTAATTCCTGAGCTAACTGTAGTCTATTAGCTTGGATGTAAAGACACAAGAGACAACGCTCTGGGGGACAAGGTGGGATTGTTGGGGTGTCTTTGCAGGGCCGGTAGTTGGACTGATGATCCCTGTGGGTCCCTTCCAACTCAGGATATTCCATGATCCTATGATTCTGGGACTCTGGGAGCAGACCTGCTTTTCCCACAAAGATCCATTACCTCACCTTACACTAACACATGCTGGCAGCTATTTTAACAGTAGCAGGAAGTGAATGGAAGTGAGAAAGAAGAAAGAGCTTCTAAAAGACATTGCTGTGTCTCTTGTTAGTGGCCTGACCTTGTGCTTCCAGAATCATGTGTGTGAGAGGCACAAGAATCTTCCTTCTCCTCTAGCCAGGGGCCAGGGCACTTCAAGGCTTGTAAACACGCTGGTTCTGAAGGATAGTCCACTTTGGCAGGAAAGGCAAGGCAAGGCAGAGAGATCTGTGGCACAGGTCACATTGGTAGGTGTCACAACCACCAGCCAGGATCACTGCGAGCAGCTTGCTCTCTCCCATCAAGTGGAGTTGCTCCAAGGCAGCTGAATTTACCCTCCCCACAGCCAGGTCACTGCACTTTGGTCCCCACTAAAAATAACCAGGCAATAGATGTGCCTTAATCTGCTTGAATCTGAAATAGCAGTTTGTGTCATCTCACAGCTTTTGTGTGCAGTTCTCTGCTGTTGTCTTTCCAAAGTTGCTACACAAAGAAAAACACAGAGCTTTCGATGGTCAGCAGCAATGGAAAGATAATTCCCAGCTGGACTTAGAGAAAAGCTTTTCTCAGAGCAATATGTGCTAAAAAATTACTTCATGGGTGGGGTCATTCTCCAAATCCTCTGTAATTTCTTTGGATGCCAGTGTCCCACTGAGCAGGGTCCCACCCCTAGGCTGGAGGTTTAATTTGGTGTTGATATTCCACATGCAGGTACCAGCAGCACCAATAACACACACCACTGACTTTGCTGTTTGCATCTGGATTTGTTCCACCTTCTCACTTGCTTTTCTCCAGGACCTGGGTGCTGGAAGATACAAGAGGGAGAGGGCCCTTACAGAGCCCAGGAGCTCAGCCCTCCTCACATCACACATGGGTGCAGTGCCAAATAACAGCATGGGCCATAGTGGGAGCAGGGAGGGAATGAGGTTGGAGGGGAGATGGAAGAGCAAGGATGCAAAATACCCATATTCTGACTAGGTCAGAGCAGTCCCTATGGCTTGTTCTGTTGCTCAAAATACCATGACATGCATATCTGATCACAGGATTTTATTTTATGATTCACTAAGAGAGAGTGGAATTTTGGTATGATTTTTTTTCCCCTCCTCCTTTATGAGGGGACAGGTTTTAAACTCACTTATATCGACCACAAGGTCAGAATCTGAGCCACTCTCTCCAAACTGATGCTGCTTTGTCTTCCCAGAGAAAACCTGCACTCTGGCAACTGCCCCTGTGTGAGCAGAGTGTTTCACCCTTGGTTTATATTCTCCAGATTTGGGGGGGGAAGAACAAAGTCTCTAGACATGTAAACAGCCTTAATGAGAGCACTATAAACCAAGACCTGCCTGCTTTCAGAACCAGAGTTAAATATAGCTTCTAAATGCTGCTAATTGATTTTAGCTGTCTGGGGAAAGCTTTTGCCTTCACACCATCCCACCCACGCTGCTCAGCAGTGCCTCCCTCACCTGCCTCTGTCGCTCCACAGGGCACAGGGGATGGGAGCAGAGCCTCTGGGCTCAGTATTTCTCAGCTGGTTTAGCACCCAAATGCTGTCAAAAACACACACTGAGAGACCCTGGCTTAGGCCTTTGCTAAACCTTCATGGATTCCCGTGGCTTCTTTCCATCTGCCCTGGTCTATTTCTGTGTTTTGGCCTTGAAATCTTTCACTTCTTTGAAAACAAGTCTGTTTACAAATATTTGCCTAGGAAAAGTTCGCCTGTTCTAAGGAGGCAGAAAGAAAAACTGCTCAGCTCTGCATGGGCAACACATTCAACCAGATGTGTGGGATGTGTGATGTCCCTGCCCATGGCAGGGAGTTGGAACACGATGATCTTTAAGGTCTTTTCCAACCCAAACCATTCTGGGATTCTAGTAATCCCGCCACAGAAGTTATAAATGTAGGTACTAGCCCCACTTAATCTGATATAATAATTAATATTATTTCCAATCAATGCATTCAGGTGTAAGAAATGTCCTGTCCTGCTCTCAGGGACTGGAGCAGGAGTGAAGGGCTCTGTGCTAATTGGAAATGCAAACTCCAGGCCCATCAGTTTTACAATGGACAAGCTTTCAGTGCTTTAATGCGTGTGGGATCTGGCTTGTCTGTTGCATAAGAGCTGCTTCGTGGCCATACAGGAGTGATTTATCTCTGGGTAATATGATGGGCTCTTGAATTGCAATGAAAAACCCCTTTCTTTAACAATAGTTCAGGGTAACCTTATAATAACCTCCTCCACCTTCCCCAGAGAAATGCTTCAGTCAGATAAAGGAATTTGTTATCCACACAGAAACATCTGCCCCCTTCCTTGGAAAGCACTGACTCAGAGTGACAGTTACCCTTTCCTCGCTTTTTAAAACACCACCAATACCACCCTTGGAGGGAGTTGGGGTGGTTTTTTTTCCTTTCCTACCGGCTTTGGTTGCGGAAAGATCACCTGAGCTGGATTTGTGGCATTGGGTTTTATTTCATAATGATGGATGTGCTGGTTAAATGTAATGGAAGAGGCGAGATAGCAGAGCAGAAATTTGGCGCCAAGTGCCTGGCTTTGAAAGAGCTGCATTCCAGCCTTCCTAAGAGGGGCTAAATGGAAAGATCTGATTAAGCGTCTCAGTGTTGTGACCCTGACCTCAAAGAACACGCCGATTCTCTGGAGGAACTTCATTTCAATTAATCAGCTTAACAGCCTGAGTAAAGCTGGCTGCATCCATTGAGCCAGGCTCCCTCTCCTCGGAGGGTCTCTGGGACGCACGATCTGAAGGGACAAGGGGAGGGGGTGTGCCCTGCCTGCATCGCTGCCCCGGGTCCAGGGGGTTTGGGATGCCCTCATCTCCCTCTCCCTGACTTGTTGTTAGCTCTGGAATAACAGGGAGATGACCCCAGAGCCCCCCATCCCTCTGTAACTCCACCAGGTCACTCACGTGGCCCTTTTCCACCTTCCAGTGGGGCTGCCACTGGGATGGGACAAGGGGAAAGACCCCACGTGGAAAAGGAGGGACGGCAGCTCCCATCCCTGCACCCTATGGGATTTGTTCCCTGACTTCCAGCTTCTCCTGAGCTGCATCACTCCCTCCTGGACAGGGAAGGGGAACAGAAGAGGAGGCTGTAGGAGGCAGAGGATGAGGACACAGCTTTAGGAGTCAGGGAAGCAGGGCAGGCAGGAGGAAAAGCCCAGAAAGTATCATAGAATCATGGAATGTTTTGCGTTGAAGATCATCTCGTTCCAACACCAGCCATGATGGGGAAACTCCTAAACAGAATGCAAAGGCACCAGGGCAGGAGGTGGAAAGGGAACAAACTTCAGAGCAAGCCTGAGGTGCTTTTCCCACGTGGTTCTGGTGAACTGGACAGGCCTAGAAGCAAGAGGGGCTTTGCTTCTTGCCTGGAGCTTTGTGGGAGACCCTCTTTCCTTGCCTTGAACAGAACTTCTCAGGATGCCTGTGAGGCCACAGTGCTGTGGAGACGCAGCTGAACCGCTGCTGAACCTCTCACTGAGTTTTGTGCCTGGAACTCAATTCCCTGCTCTGGTTAACCTTGTGCTGGCTCTGGAAATGGCTCGTTAACACCTATCCCCATATCCTTTCCCATGGAAGCAGGTCCAGCTGTTGCAGTTAAGCTCAGATGAGGAGGCATCACAGGCTTTCACCTCTGTCTTCCTCCCACCTGGCCTTCCTCCACCACACCCGGCTCATGCCATTATCCCATGAACTCCTGGCTGCCTGCACTCCCGAGCCATTATCACTTTGGCGCTGTGTCCATCCCTTTGGACTTTTACCTTTCAGCAGCCACATACTTTGCTCTTTTACTGCACCTTTAAAGGGCTAAGACCAAATTTAGCACAATCTGGAAAAGCAGCTGCATAGAGAGACTGGAAGAAGCACGGCAGATTTTCTGTTGTGGAGGAATAGCCTGGCAGAGAGAAGGGGCAGAAGTGGAGGATGAGACAGGGTGAACAGAGTTGTACATCTGGATTCATCTGGAGTTAACAGCAACAACACCCCTTGGAAGGATTTTGAGCTTCTGGCATGCTGGTGCCATGGGCAAGTTGTTGCAATGGACTAACATGGTCCAGCTTGTGTCCCACCAGACCCACGCACAGAGCAGTCCATGACTGACCTGAGGCCAAAAGGAGAGCAGGTGGCAGTGGAGGATGTACACCCTGACCCCTGGGGCTCTGTGGTTCCTGTGGAGGCTGAGATCACAGGGGTACCCTCGAGCTTTTGCATTTCAGGGTCTCACTCCAGAGGCAGAGCAGGCAATGGCTGCTTCCCTTGCACTGGGAGATGTGTCCCCAAGGAATGTCATGCTGTGTGTCATGTTTGCACTGCTGCAGTCACTCAAAACCCACTCAAAAAAGAGGTTTTTTTCTCTGTTTTTCTCTGCCTGCACTCCGCAGTCAGTCTTGACAGTCTCACTCTTGGCCTGGGTAGCCTATTAAAAGAAATTTGGTTGAATCCAGGGGTGATCTGGGGGGTTCTGGGCAATGGGGGACAAGGCCAGAGACGTGGTGCTGCCCCAGGGAGGTGTTCAGTTACAGGCAGGCGACAGGCAGGCTTTCATCTGCTCTTCCAAGCCTTCTTCAGACAGAAGAGGAGGGGTAGTAACTGGCTGTGGGGGATGGAGGAGAATTGCTGTAACATGATTTTATGTCTGTGATTGCATAACAAAACCTCCTGGGAACCTCCTGATTCAAATGGATACCTAGTTCTGGTTGTGTGATGGAGGACTTTCAGACTGATCGATTGCCCACGCTTTGGTGCAGAGGAATTGCTGGACTGGATCAGTACCAGGCTCCAAGCAGCCTGGCTCAACTATCATGAAGCTGCAAAAAGCCTCCAGAAGCAGATAATCTGCTTTATATACCTCCCAACACACACACACACATGCCCTGTTCTCACAGGAGCTGCAAACTGACTGCTGATAGAACTAGACCTTGAAAGATGAAATTGCATTTCCATTCTAAATAAAAAAAAAGAAGGGAAAAACAATCCCTGGGCTTGTCGTATTATTGGATGTTCTGCAAACATCAAGTCATGCTCTGAACTGTGAAATGCTGCTGGTCCCACTGTGATCCAACCCAACCTGACCATCCACCAGGGAAAACCCCAGGTCTCAGTGAGGGGGTGCCCAGGAGAATCAGCTTTGCCCATGGGCATCCCCCAGGCTCAAGGATGAAGCCCAGCCAAGCAGGGTGATGCCTCTGGACCTGGCCTTGGCACACACACATCATCTGTTGGCATTTCTCTTAGAGATTACACGATAGCCCCACCTCAAAAATTTGGAGCAAGGCACACACAAAGCTTTTCTTCCCATACTGTGCATTCCCTCTTAATGGTCTTTCTCCACACCACGGCCTTATTAATTGGTGACAATTGGAAGTGGTTAATTCTCCGTGTGTGAGGCTGCAATTGCTTCCACTTGGCCAGGATTCAAGCACTGGGGGTGAGTCAGAATGGGTGGCAAAACTGTCTTTTCCTCAGTTCCCTTGCTTACTGGAAAAGAAAAAGCCACAACCCCGAGTTATTCTCTTTTATGAGGTAGGTATTGTGAGGCCGGGCAATTGAATTTACAACAGCATTGAGTATCAGAGTCTATCTGGCCCTGTCAATGAGAGTGGCGAGAAAAAAAAAGACACACATTAACCCTCAGCTCCGAGTTCCCAGGCGTTTCAATAGGGCTCCCAACTTCCCAAAGAGCCCGCTGCATACTCGATGAGACCCTTTATACCTTCTAATTACCCTCCTCACAATAGGGACAGACTCTCTTGCCTCTTTTGTAGGCGAGATAGTAACTTTTGTGCTCGCCACCCCCACACAGGCGATCCCTAAGAGAGGTGGGAAGGAGGGAAAACTGGAAAGCAGCCTTATTTCGGGAGCAGGTAGCAAGCAGCATGTGTTTCCTTAGGTTCCAGAAGCAGATTTTTTTAAAGAATCTTTCTTCTGACTGGGAACATAACACTTAAATATCTCGTGAGAGCTTTGTAACGTTGCCAGACCCCCCCCTCAAACCCATTACCTTCCCCTTCCAACTATTTTTCAGCAGAATCCCTTCCAGCAGCCTTATTTAAGGCAATAAAGTTCATTCCTACTTTTTTTGAGGGGGTTGCACACACAGGATGAGTTTGTCCTTGCCCACTCTCAAACAAAATGAAAGGAGGGGGGGGAAAATCTATTTCAAAGAGATTCTTTATTTAAACACCTGCATTTTTTTTCTCTTTTCTTTTTTGGAAGTCTTCAACACAGGCACGCACACACCCACAGACAAACGGGATACAAACAACTTTGGCATTATAACTTTTGAATATTTGTTACAAAACTATTTCTCATTTATTTTTCTTTAAAAAAAGTATCTCAAATAAAGGCATTTTAAAGGAGTAAAAATACAAGTCGAGATCCCAACCTCTGAAAATAATAAATAGCACGTTCATAGCGAGGTCCTTTTTTTGTTTTTTTCCTTTCTGGTTAAATCTGCTTTTAAAAAAAAAAAAACAAACCCCAAAACATAACAGGGGCTCCATACAACGGAGCCAACAAGAAGAGTTTGGTTTGTTTTTGGAGAGGGGAATAGTTTCAAGGGAAGTCACCAGGGTCTCCAGACGGATTCACTGCGCTCTCCGATGGGACTCCCAGCCTGGGACGCTGGACCAATGCTGCCCCCAAATGATGTCAAGCCCTGCACCGGGGATGCCGAGGGGGTGGCCCCGGCGTTCCCCGAGCCGCTGCCTGCGGACACCGGCACGTTGGCGTTGGCATAGAGGGGAATAACCGGTCCGGAGCTGGGAGGAAAAGCCGGATTGGGAATGAGGAAAGCAAACTGGCCGTCGGTGGCTGGGACGAGCTGGAAGCCCCCGTAGACCTTGGGGGACAGCGCTTCGGCGGGGTTGAGCTTGCAGGGCACGGGCACCGCTCCAGCTGCGGCGGGCGGCAGCTGGACGTGCAGGGGCGGCTGCTGTGCCAGATGTGCGGGCTGTGCGGCGGGCGGGGGCGGCGGAGGGGGGTAGTTCATGGCCACGATCTGGCCCAGGCACGCCGAGAGGTGGCTGAGCAGCCGGGTGCGCACGTCGGTGTTCACCCCTTCGCAGGTGGACAGGAACCGGGTCACCTCGTTCATGCACTCGTTGAATCCAGCCCGGTACTTGCCGAGGACGGTGGGGTCGGCGCTGAGAGCGG
>WBMV01003492.1:616624-718131 GCA_013396655.1 Campylorhamphus procurvoides | reverse complement strand
TCCTTTCCCAACCCTTCCCTTCCCAACCCTTCCCGGGGGATGCGGGGAGCGGGGGGAGCCGGCAGGGACCCCTGTGATGCTTCCATGCCCCTCAACATCCCCTCGGTGTGGCCGGTCACGGAGGGTCGGGACCCCCCTGGAGTCTTAGGGGACCCCCCCCTCTCCCTGCAGCCCCCGGGGGCAAATGCTGGTTCGGGGGGCACCGGGGGGCGCGCCGGGGATGGGGAGGGGGCAGCCAGGTGTGTGCAGCTAGAAGCAAATGGGGGGGCAGAGCTCCTTCTCCCACCCCCAGTGAGCTCCTGAGATGCTCCAGTGCCCCGCGACCACCCTCATTTTAGCCAGTCAGGAAGGGTCAGGACCCCCCTGAAGTCGTGAGGGACCCCCCCTTCTGTCACCCCTCCAGGTGTGATATCCCTTCCACAAGCCCTGTGGATGCACCAAGGGGACCTGGCAGCTTTGTCCCACCCAGCAGAATGTGGGGGGCTTGGCTGTGAGTGGCCCCCACCGAGGTCCCTCCTGCCCAAATTCCATTGCTTTTTGTCATTCAGGTTAATTAAAACAGGGTTCTGTGCCCACCATCCAAGCGTGACACCAAGGCATGTGCTGTCACAGCAATGGCAGTGCCAAATTTCCCATTTTTGCCATGTGCCACCCCCTTGCAGACAGACCCCTGGGGCTCCCAGGTGCCCCCACAGGCAGGTACAGGAGGGCTCAAAACCTGGAAGGCTTTGGGAAAGCCCAGCCCTTGCTGTGGCTTTGGGGGTCACGGTGCCCACCCACAGCCCCTCCAGGGTCAGGGGGCTCTCCCACGGGGTGCTCTCCCGTGCCTGGCACAGCACATCCTGCCCCATGTCCAAAGGATTCCCTTTAATGTGGAATTGCCATCGTTAAGCAGCCCCTGAGCTCTTGGCTAATTTCACAACCTGACTCTTTAAAGACCTTTTCAGGGAATGCAGCATATATGTTAAACCTCGGTGCTGCAGGCTTTAATCTTTTAATAATCATAAATTGGGAATTAGCTTTCCATAGGCCAACAGCTGAAATTCAGGATGATGACTTGAAAAGCATTACGTCTTTTTTTAACCAATTCTGAAGGATAAAAGAGTCACTTGATAAAATTTTGAAAACTCATCTGAAACCAGGTTTGATTCCCCCTCTGAAAACCAAGGGCGACACGGCTTAGTTTGTGGGAATTCTTTTGGAGGAGAACGTAACCACACACTGCATTTAATCCCTATTGTTGGCCCGACTCGTGCTTTGCTTTTAATTTGCTCCAATGAATCATTCCCTTTGCCTTCACTTCTCCTGCAGCCAGGGCTGTAATTTGGGCATTCCCTGGCACTGCTGGGATGTGGAGACGGTCCCACACCTGAGTGGTGGCAGCTGCTGAACCCTCCAGGCTCTTTTGGAAATGCCTTTCCTGGTCTGAAAGCACAAGTGCAGCGAGTTTGGTGGCCTCAGCCTGGGACAGAGGGAAATTCCAGGGACTGGAAGGATCCAGAGGGCTAAATGGAAGGGAAAAGGAGGGAGAAAGGAAAGAAGGGAGGGAGAGAGGAAGGAAAAAGGGAGGGAGGAAGGAAAAAAGGGAGGGAGGGAGGAAGAGAGGAAGGAAGGAAGGGAGGGAGGAAGGAAGGAACGGAGGGAGGAAGGAAGGAAGGATAAAAGAGAGATGGAAAAAAAAATGGATTAAAAAAAGAAGAAATAAAACCACTTGGAAATCTTTCCATTCTCCTCACTGATCAGCTCCTGGGCCTTTCATCTCTGCTGCAATTTCAGGTGGTTTGCCACATCCAGCCTGCCAAATGCACACAGGGCAGACGTACTGTAGGAAACAGCATCATCTTCCCGCAGACATCAAAGGCTCCAGGAGAATGCATTTATTTCAGGATCCTTTTCCTCTCTCACACTAAAGCACACGTGACCACAGAAGCAGCAATTCTTGGCTGAATGATGATTTTTGGTTTGTGGGAGGTGTGTTGTTTTTCTGGGCGAGCACTACTTATCTAAATGGCCACAAAGGCGAGCCCGTTCCTCTGCAAAAAGGGCAGCGAGGTGCAGGTTGTCTCACTAGGGAATAATAAATGTTGGCTTTATAAGTGTCATTGGGAAGGTTCAGGGATCTGTTTCCTTATGAGACCAATAAAATGCAGAACAACAGCCCTTTGTGCAATCTCCCTTGAAATAAGGGAGACTGTAAAAATACTGGGAGGAAATAACTAATCACAAAAAATGATGTCCCTCCTTTGACAGTTAATTCTGGGCGCATTAATTACATAATTACAGTGAAAAAAATAACATGAATCCGGCAAGTTTTTCAGCAGAATCTACATCAAGTGATGCAATTCCCAGGCTGGAAGCAGTGATTACTGACTGTGCTACTCTCCAGAGAGAATTCCATGTGATAAGTTGGGAGAATTTTTGTCATTCGAAACCTCTGACATAACACCCAGCCCTTCTCCTCCAGTTTCATGTGTCTTCAGGTTTCAAAGCTCAAAGAAATCTGGGAAAAGACTCTCATTTCCTTAAGTAAATTCAAATTAAGCCAGAATTCTGTTTTACCCCAGGACTGGTATTTTGGAGATACTGTGTGGCTTTACACTGAGCCTCATTCCCACCTAAGCCCACATTTGGGATGTGTTCAGGGATATATCCCAGCAGGCCCCTTTCTGCAGCATTCTGCACCCTTTTAGTGGCCAAAGAAGCAAATGGCATGGTTGGTGAAATCTGGAATTGCCTCTATTCACTTGTATTTATTCCAGTGCAACTGGAATTGCATTTATTCACTTGCATTTCATCCTGCCCTCATGCAATTACTCACCTGTAGTAACTGCTTGGGATAATTTGGGTTTCACAGCTTGTGTCACCATCAACCTGTCCCGAATCCGTGCTGGGAAAGGGAAAGCCTTTAAACTGTCTCTGGATGGAGACCTGGGATTTTCCTTCTTAAGGCTTATGTGAAAAGTCCCTGTGATTCCTCTCTGGCCATGGCCTATATATTTAATCTTGATCCCTTAAAAAACCCCATCATGTTCATACATGTTGTGTTTTTAAATAAAAACAGCTTAAAGGCTCTTTCTGCCTGAAGGCCAGCGACATGAGACAGGTTATTAACCCTAATGTTGGTGTTTGATTAGATGAGGGTGAACAGAAGAGGACAAACTGCTGGTGGCAGTCCTCACTTGTCCTTGCCCAGCCCGGATCCGCACTGGATCCCCAGCTCTCTTTGATCCCTAAACCCAATTTTATTACAGCCAGCCTTCTAAAAATTTGGAAGCCCAACTCAAAAGCTTTGCAGCTGGGGTGAAAAGGCTCATAAAAGGCCCGGGGTCCCAGGGGGCTGAATGGGGGTTTTGTCTCCTTCCCAGGGCTGGCTGCCTGTGCCCCTGGCCGTGCCTTGTTCCCCCGGCGCTGTTTGTTCTGGGTATTGTTGGGCAGACAGCTGTGGCTGTTCAGCCACTCCAGCGCCTGTTTGCCCAGGGATTGGGCTGTAATCCCTCCTGGATTTCCCTCGGCTTGATCCCATGCAATCATCCCCTGCCATACATCACTTTGGATAGTGTGTCAAAGGGAATGCTGAAGGAGAAATTAAGACATTAAGGCCTGGCAGATTGTGAGGAGGTTCTTTAGCAGACGATAATGTGTAACAAATTACAGTACAGCCTTCTGCCCCGAGCATCCTTTTCAAACCTCGAACGGCCTCTTTTGTCCCTCCGCAGCTTACAGCTCTAATCAGCTGAAATTAATTATCAGGGTCATATGACTCGCAAAATCCCCCAAACAAACCCAGGGCCAGAAAGAGGTTTGGGGAAACACGGAGCAGCTTTTGTGTGCTCTGACTCCATCCGACCCCCAGCCCATCTCCGCTGTGCCCTGCTCCTCCCCATCCCTCCAAAGCCAGTCAGAGTCACTTCTGGCAGCATCAGATCAGGAAAAACCACTGGCTCAGGCTTCAGCACAGCCCTCTCCCTGTTCCCCAGAGTCTGGCTGTGTCCAGGTGCCTTCACAAAGCTCTGGACTTGAGGCCACATCTCATGAGCCAAAGGCTCTTCCATCTTCCATTTGGATTGGGTATTAGGAAAAAAGTTGTCATGGAAAGGGTTGTCAAGCATTGGAACAGTCTGCATAGGGCAGTAGTGGAACCACCATCCCTGGAAATGCCCAAAAAACATGCGGATGTGGCACTGGAGGACAGCTTGAGGTTTAGAGGTGAACACGGTGGTGCTGCTGGGCTGGTGGTTGGACTTGACCTTCAAGGTCTCTTCCAGCATCAACAATTCCGCTGTTCTACCATTTCACAGCCGTGCCTCGAGATGTGCAAAGGGCTCCCCTCATTCCTCCACGTGCCCGGTTTCACACTGTCTGGATTCCAGGTGCTTCCAGACCAGGCACGTTCCCTCCGTCCGGCACGGGCTGCCCCGTCAGGTCACGCACGGAGCACAATTAGAGCAAACCCAGGGCGTTCTTTGCTCCGAGGAGCTGTCGGGGCTCTTTCAGCTGAAGGCAAAGATATTTCTAAGAAAATTACTGTCTGCACTAATAAACTCTTATTCATCTCTCCCGCTGCTATTAAGGACATCCTTTTCAGGGGCTGCGAAACTGGCTGTGGGAACGCAGCGATGGCAACGCCGCAGGAATTTTGCAACATTAGAAATGGAGATTTTTTTTTTTTCTCCCCGAGGGTCTTTTTTTTTTTTTTTAACTACGAAGCAAATGGGCTTTAATTTCTTTTCTCCCCTCCCTTCCTCCTTCCCCGCCCTTGGAAATTTGAGCAAAAGAAAATTGCAACCGCGTACACAAAAACCCCTTTCTGAAGACATTGCCCTGGTTTTGTCTCTCCGTGCTGAGAGGCTCCGTTGAGCCGCCGCGGCAGAATAGACCAGCTGATTGAGACAGATGTTCTCTTCTTTAGCAAGTGCCAACACTTTGCCCAAACACATATTTGCTGACTTACCCTTCACTGGAAAACATCTTGAAAAGGCGGCGGAGATAAAAAGGAAGGGAACGGAGCCGCGTTGTGTCCAGATTTAACACAGCCCAGTGCTCCATTCTCTAACCCCAGTCCTGGTTGAAGAGGTCCCTTTCACTGGATCCTGTTCATTTGTTGATAGATAATAGGGGCTGAGTTGCAGCAATCCATGTGCAGAAAGCAGAAAATAGAGTCAATTACATCTGTATTAGGTGGCCTTGGGGAGAAAATCTCCTTACATGCCTTCCACTGATACTGTTCTTAATTATATTGGCTGAGTTGCTGCCTATGTTAAACCCGAGCACAACTTGGAGCTGTTCTAAATATAGAGCCTAAAATATCTCCTGAGAAGGTGATGGTGGTGCTGACATAACTTTCCAGCTGGCCTTTAAATTAGGCTTTTTAATTTGCCCACAATAAACAGCTCGAAATGAGATGGTGCAATGAGGCCATCACTCACTTTCTGTGCCCAGGGCATCTGACCCTGCACAGCCCCTTTCCTGCTCAGGAGGTGAGGTGGCAGGAGCCAGGGCAGGAGGGATGGCACAGTTTCCCAAGGGATTGAGCCTCTCCTAGGTGAGGCCCTGCTGGTCCACTCCTCCACTCCTTGGATGGGTGCTGCCATCTCCCAGAGCCTGGAAGGGCACACTCATTAACTCGGGGTAGGGGAATGATGCAAACACCTTTCCTAAGGCACTAAGGAGCAGAAACACATGAAAACCCTTTTCCCCCTTCATTTTTTTATGCAGGGTAGGTAAACTCCATCATCCTCTGCCATCCAATACCTCAGACCAATATCCGCAGTATTTCACAGCCCCTTTCTTTGGGTTTCCCTTAATCTTATTAAGTGTCTGTTCCCATACCTGGGGGAAAAGAGGGAAAAAAAACCCCCATCAATTATATTTGCTTTGCCTTTGAAAAGATTTGTCATTTTGCCATCTGTAGGCAAGCATGCTCCGCAACAATGGGTTTTGTTTGACTTCTCGAGTAAAAAGGTCCCTCGTTTTTTTTCCTTGGCCCCGTCCACAGTTTGCTTTCCCCCCGCCTCATTCTTTTCAGTGGGCCTGTTGATGAGCTTGGCCTAATCAGATTAACTCAACCCAGACACAGCAGTGGCAGTTTATTCTCTTTTAAAAGGACTCCACGGTTTCCTACAAACTTTTTGTAAACTCTTCATCTCCGGCTAAACTCTTTTGTAAGCTGTATCCAATGGACTCTTTGAGAGACCCACACTCCCCGTCAATGAAGACCTGTTAGAATGGGTCACTAATCCAAAAGAGGGGAGAAATGCCTTTAAAGCCGTGCACTGATGCATTGGGAACCCTGACTAGGACCTGCAGAAAGAGAGAATTGAATTCCCAAAGAGCTGGAACATTTAATTTGATTCCTAAAATAAATATTTTGAAAAAGTCCATCTTGTTTACAAGGCTAATGAAATAAGCGGTTTTCCTCTGGAGTTCTCCAGGTGCTGGGACACACTTTGGTGTCTGTCCTTCACCCAGCCCACCCTGTCCCCCAAACAACCCCACAAGGAGCTCGGAAGGCTCACAGAAAACAAACCAACAGCTTCTTGATGAAATTTTACAGTTCTGAGTGATCATGTCACTTGTCTTTTGTCAGGCACCAGGACAAGATCTGTTTGGGACCTTCACACACCAGAATTCCTGATCCAGATGACAGAATCAGAGAGTCACAGAATCATTAAGGCTGGAAAAGCCCTCCAAGGTCACCAAGTCCAACCTGTGCCTGACCCCCACCTTGTCACCCAGACCAGAGCATTGAATGCCACAGCCAGTCATTCAGTGAACACCTCCAGGGATGGGGACTCCAGCACCTCCCTGGGCAGTCCAGTCCAATATTTAACAACCTTTCTGTGAAGAAATTCCTTCTGATGTCCAGCCTGACCCTCCCTTGGGGCAGCTTGAGGCTATGTCCTCTCATCCTTATTTTAGGGTGGAAGGCTCCTCACTGCCTCCAAGAGGTGTTTGGTGATGCTGCTGAGTAATGGAACAGCCTGGTTTAGTGGAAGGTGTCCCTGCCCATGGCAGGGGGAGTGGAATGAGATGAGTTCCAAGGTCTCTCCAACCCAAACCATTCTAGGATTCCATGATCTTTCATTCCCCAAACCTCCCATTTCTCTGCAGATATATGTTGGCACTTCTGCTTGTAAAAACCCCATATAGCCACCCATTTCAACATCTAGAGATTCTCCTGTTAGCATCAGGCCAGACCTTTTCCTTCCAGGAAGATTTCCACTTCTGTAGTTGTTGTGACCTTGTGATTGGCATGTCTGAACAACTTCATTGTGGGAAGGATTTCATGGCATTCAGTGGAAGTTTCCACTTCTTTAGAGTTGCACAGAGAAGATTAACGTTGTGACTTCATCCCCCCACCATTGTCACTGTGACTTAGAGTCATTTCATGTCTTTGATAAAACTTGCCCCAGTCAAAAACAAGCAAAGAAGATCCCACAAGGCACACAATGAGCAAAACAACTCCCTGAAAAATACCCTATTGTCTTCCAGGAAGAAGACCGTAATTTTTCATGGTATCAGCTTTATATTAAAAATTCAATTGAATGGCAAAAAGAGTTGTCTTCATTGGGTGGGAGAGACAGGACACCCAGTCTGGCACATCTCCCACTCCCTGCAGACCAGTACCAGCCACAGTCCCTCCCTAGCTCATGGGCTTAGGACACATTTGCTCCTCTGAGCATCACAGAGAGAATGTTGTCTCTCCAGACGTTTCTCATGTAGCTTTGTCTCTCCGTGGTTTGAACCTGAATGCTCCAAACTTCCTTTGAAGGAAAAATACCAATTTTTGTTCCAGTTTTCGCCTGTTATTCTTACTAAAGACGTTATGCCTGGAGTAAAACTTGTTTGAAAATAAAATGAGAAGATTTGAGCCCAGGATTTGTATTTTGAAGGAAGTAGAACTCAAATGAATCATCCTTAAGCCTACCTTGACGTGGCTGGGTGCTCTAAGGAACAGTGTGTGAGGTGTGGGAGGAAGGAAAATGGACACATGAGAGACAAGAAGCCAAAACCCCAGCACAATTTCATCTAGAAGAACTCAAGAAACTGCCAATGGAGTGATGACATTAACCCAGCATTGCCATGCTCACCACTAAACCATGTCCCCACCTGCCACATGCACAGGTTTTTTCAGCACTTCCAGGGATGGTGATTCCACCACAGCCCTGATCAGCTTGTTCCAAGGCCTGACACAGTGAATACATTTTTACTACTGACTTGTTTGTCTGTAGAAACTCATTCTGTGTCCCAAAGGCTGTAGCAGGGCTGGTTGGTCAACCCAGAGGCTCTGTGGGCTCCCCATGGGGTGGGATGTGGTCTTGAGCTCCAGGAGCCCAGCAGGTCTCACCCTCACCATTAATCCCAACCCTTGTTCTCACCCCCAAGTTTTAACAACTGGAAACCCTTTGTTTAAAAAAAAAAAAAGGGGGAAAGAAAGAGAATTGTAGCCTGTCTGGCTTGGGAGGGTCAGGATTTGTTCCTACCTTATTATATGCTAATTGGGATTTTAACAAAGGTTGTCCCATCACAAGCAGGTGGCCAGTGACAACGTGCCTGTGACTGAAGAGCAAGCCTTGCCATAAGGAGAGTCCGGGAGCGCGCTGGGAGCCAGCAATTCCTGTCTGATCTCTGCCTGCCCGTCTGGCGCCCCATGAATAATTAATAAATTAATGATACACCTCGCTGCTGCACGTTAAATGGGATGGCAGCTTGGAGCTGAACCTGCTGCCCTGCAAAAAACTGGCAGAGAACTTGGGTCTGGTGCATGGGCTGTTCCATGTGGGAGGGCACAGGCAGCCCTGAGGGTTCTGTGGTTCCCTTTGTCTGCAAAGGGGATTAAACCCTGTTAAATGTGATCTGGCTGCATAGTTGGGGTCTGGACTTATTGAAACCACAGTCCTTGACCACAGAGGAACTTGCAGAGGTGGGATGCTGGGCTGCACCGTGTGGAGATGGTCCCATCCAGGAGTGACTCTGCCAGAGGGGCAGTTCCCCTCCTGTGGCTTTCCTGGGTTCATAATCCCTCTGCAGGGAAAGGACCAGTCTGAGAGCAGCCAAATTTGGGCCAGAGGAATTCTAAAAGGGGTTGGTAAGGCTTTTCTTTTTGGTTTGCCAAGCTCAGTCAGGAGATACTGCGGTCTCTTGCAGCTCATTTTCAGGTCTTATTCAGGAAAATATAAAAACCAGCCAATGATGCAAAAGAGCTGACATTAGAAAATCACTGCATGTCAAAAAGAGAGAACTTGGTTAAGGCTGCTAAGTTGGGCACATGACATTTTAGAAATGCTGCTTCAGTTTGTGCTGGCAGCCCCATCCCAGCACTGTGGAGCGTGATGGTGTCTTTAACACCATGATCACGAGCCATGGATCTGTGGGAGCCCAAGCTCGTCTTGTGCACGGGCTTGCCTGGTGTTTGCCAAGCCCCTGGCTCACATTCAGCGGGAGCTGGAAGGTAAATGCAACAGGAGCACATGGGGAGAAGAAGGAAGGTCTCCTCCAGCAGCTCCATCCCCTCTGAGTTTGCTGCAGGCATCTCCTTCCCTGCAAGAGCAGACACCCAGCACGGAAAATCTCAGCTCAGACACCTGAGGTCTGGCAGAGTTACAAGCAACAAAATCCCAGGTCTTATATAGGATGCTTCAAGCAATCCCTAGAGCCAGCAGTGCTCCAAGCACTGGCTGTGAGCTCCCAGCACCACACCGTGGGCTCAGCACCCCGGTGGGTGAGAAGCCACACGCAGCTCATGGAAAAGGGAGTTCAGAGGGGCCGTTCCAGCGAGGCAGCACGTTTAACTCCATGGAAGAGGGTGGCATTTGAAATTCAAGCCAGGCTGGAGTGGTTTGCAGAGGCTGTGGAGCCTCACCGGAGGCATGTGCTGTGCTGGGAAGCCTTTGCCCAGGGTGGTGTGAAATCCTCCATCCTCTCCCAACGTGCCAGGCATATAAACACGACGTTCCCTTGGTCCCTGCAGAAGCCTGCTGCATCGCAGGGGGAGAAGGTTTAATGAAAAATTTAAAGGCCGGCGTCTTAAAATAAATTCCAATCCTGGCTGAAATTTCACAGCGGCTGCTAAATGTCTCTCGCTCCAAGACTTGTGTGCGGGAAGCGAAACAATTGCTCCCTTCCAAGGGGAATAAAAATGGGCCTTGTTCCCTCACTGGGGCTGGTGAGACATGAAGCCAGCTCCACCAGAGGGGTGGGAGGTGATGGATGTAATTAAAAGCCCAGAGGGAGGGAGGGAGGCGGGAGAGAGGGAAGAACAATAAATGGACGCAGCTTATCTTGCGGCTGAAAGCTGATCTTCATGGACATGTAACATATGGTATTTTCAATAATGGATAAACAGTTTAAAGGGGACCTGCAAATGTTGTCTTTTAATGAGCTAGCAGCAGGGTTATGCGCTGAATACCCTCAGCTCACCTTTTATCTCGCTCCCAGGTCCCCCCAGTTGTGGCCAGCCGGGCTCCCGCTGGGCTCTGAAGCCCCAGCACACACTATGTCATGTCACAGCTGCCATGGACCCAGCCCGGTGGGGTCGAGGGGGTGAATATAATTACCCAAGCTGGATTTTGGCCAGGACAGCAGGGCTAGTTCCCTTACTCTTGCAAAAACTGCTGTGGGATCCTTAATTACCACCACAGGTCAAGACCCTTGGTTTTACCAGCACATTTCATCTCTCAGACAGCATTTCTGGCAGCCCAGGGGCCCTCCAGCAGTCACAGCATTCACTTTGGAGCACTGGGTTGTGCCTATTTTTCAGGTGCTGCCTCTGGAAAATACACAGAATTAGCAAATGAGAGTTTTCTCATGAGCAGGGCTCGGGCTTGGGGCTTGAGGCATCTGTTTTGCTGATCTACAGAGGAGACAAATGAGGGGCAAATGTCTTGAAACAGTTTTACTTCAGCACTTGATCCACGGAGTTCTCCAAGACTGGGACCAAAGGTTTGTGGGCACAAGGGAAACTCTTGTGCCAGGAAGAGTTGCATGTGGAGCTCAGTCTCCAGAACCTGCTGCCTGCTTTCACTGGGGACCTCGGGAAGTGCTGAGCAGCAGGAGCCTGTATTTCTCATCTAAGCCATGCCCAGATAAAAATGGGGAAGGCTTGAAGAGGCAAGTGGAGGTCTTGGCTCCACTTACACCTTGTGAGCTTAAGTGGAGCTCAGGGAACTTGGAGACACTTAGGAGAGACACATTCAGCCCTGCAAGTGCTTTTCCATTGATGAGATTAAATTTAAACTCTGGATTCATTCATTTTCTGTCCCCTGGGAAATAGCCAGTGGAACCAATGCCCATCTGGTGTAATCCTTGAAAGCAGGGTGAGGTGGTGGCCACGTGGAAGGGTATTAGGAAAGTGTTTCCCCATGTGGCTCTCCCTCCATTCCCACAGGCAGCCTGGGAAAGGAAGATCCCAGCCAAATCTTTGCTGTCTGCACAGCTAAGCAAGGGGATGATCAAGCTTCTTTTTCATTGGAATTGCAAAAGGAAGGGCAACTTGTGGATTTAACACCAGAGTCCAGATGAAAAGGCAGCTGGTTGGATAGTGCCAGGGGGCATTGGATGCTGTGGGGGCAGTTGGAGGTGAAACTGGACAAGCAGCACGTGAGGGTTTGGACATTCTCCATCCCCACTGCTGACAGGTCTGGCCTCTGTAGGCAAATACATGTTTTAATCAGCTGGGTTATGGTCAAGACAGCAAACTGGGAGGATGCAGTGCCCAGTTGCTCTCCAGTGCCTCACAGCATGCTTCCAGAGGGTTAAACCAAATCCACTTTTGAGGCTAAGCTTTCAGCTGGCACAAATCTGTGCAGATCCTTCAAAGCTCTGGTGCTTTATATCAGCTCAGGCTACAGGCACCATGCTCTCTTTTCATGCTGTAATCTCTGCATATGCTTACGCTTGGAATTATCTTCTTCATCCTTTGACATCCTCTGATGCCCACCAAAAGCTCACTCTCATCTGCACTGGCCTGAGTTTCATGTCCATGTTAGTTTTTGCTGGACCAGTGCTGAGCATGACCCGTGCCTGATGTTCCTTGGGAAAGGAAAAGTGCACTGGAACCCATCCCACATGGAGATAAGGCTGGAGAGCTCTTGAAACTGAGCTTGAGTAACCCTGGAACTGAGCAGATCGCACATTCCCACAGTCCAAGCTCCTCTGAACCCAGAGCCAGGCTCCTCCTGAAACCCCCTGTTTCCATCTCTAAGACCCTCCCCATCTTTCAGGCAAAGCCCTGGGAGTCTGGGGCATTTTGAGCTAACTGAAAATATACATGTGTTTTGGGAGCCATCTCCTTTTGTACCAGCTCATTAGGGGAAATAAATGGCCCCTGACCATCTGTCATCTTTGTGCAGGTACCTGGCAGAGAGGGGTGGGAAAAGGCGCGGAGAATCCTTAATCCGCTCAGGCTCCGGCAAAGTGAACGGTGCTTCCCACAATATAATTACAGCAGTCCTGCTGCAAAGTGACAGACCTAGTGAGTGGAAATAGATGAATGTAATTAAAATCCCAGGGAGAGAGCAATGGAGACGGAGACACACAGAAGAGCAGTGGAGGGAGGAAGAGTGGTGGAGGGCGAGGAACCGGATAACAGGAGGCAGTGAGGCTTCAGGATAGGGACCATGTGCTGATTTAATTAGTGAAGAAAAAGGGTAGAAACTTATTATTGAGAAACTCTTATATTTTCCTCTCTTTTAGTTGCCTTTTTAAAACAAATCATTTATTTGAAGCCAGAAAGACAAGTATAACCAGCCAGTCTGACCTGATACACGAATCCAACCCCAGTGGGCTTTGCATGCAGAGATGAGCTTTTGCCCTCTGAAGCTTCGTGCCACTGCCTGTGGAATAGAGACTTCTGTGCTCTCAGCACCCCTGCCTCAAGAGCCTACTGGTATCAGGTGATGAGCTGCAAGAAGTCTGCATGAGGCACCTCCCAAATTCTTCTAGTGGCATGTGGATGAGGAGAGGCTGGGGTCAGGCATGAGAGCAAAGTGCTTGGGAACCTGGGGCAGGAATGTTTCAGCAGAAGGCAGCTTTGCTGGAGTTGGCCTCAGATGAAGCAGAAATCCAGCCACTTTCAGAAGGATTCTGGCAGCAGCAACAGGTTTAGACCTTCTCTTCCCACACTGTCCCACGTCTCTGCTCTCCCTTTGGCAATCTCGGGATGGCTCTTCCCTTTGCTTTTGGTCCAGTTGTTAGCACACATCCCTACCCTGCTTTATTTAGCAGGAGTTGGCCATCCTCTCATTCTTAGGGAGCCAAAAGTCAGCTCCATGTGCCTTGCAGGCAGACTGGCTCCAGCCCTTGCCACCATCGCTGAGCAGGGATGCCAAAGGAGGGGAGCTGGTGGGGGCTGCTGCCTGCAAAAGCCAAGCCAGACTTTAAAAAGCTGCCTCAGCTCGCCAAGTGACCGTCTAGAGTCAGAAACCTCAGGGAACATGTTTTCTGGGATCTTTTTAAAGCTGCCATGCAAACCCCACAGCCCCAGGATCCCCAAAGGCTGCTGGAAAGCTTGGTGTGTCCTTTGCAGAGCCACATGGTTGAGTCTGTGCTTGGCACCCGCTCTCTGGACCACTGTGACTGTATTGACCAGGACTGGTTGTTCTCCCTCTTCCTTCCTCTTTAAAATGCCTTTTTTTTCTCTTCCTGACATCTCTTTGATGTGTTTTAATTACCTCTCCCCTCCTCCACAGCCCCCTTTAGAGAGCTCTGAATAGGTAGGCGAGGTTTATTTATTGGTTTTGCTATGGATGAGGCTGGGTGTTGAACAGCCTCTTCCCTGAGAAGGTTGTCTTCGAGGAAATAATGGAATAACAGGGACCAGGGCTATTTTCCTGGCCCTGTTATTACTCTTCACAGCCCTGGTGCAGGCTGTGGCCCCAGCCTGGAGCTGGGATAGGATGCTCCAAGGAGGAGGATGAACCAGCTGGCTTGGAGCATCCTACTCCCACCATGGTGTCTCCCAGTCACACCCTAGTCTGATTTCAGAGCTGAGGGAAGACTGGACTCCACGTAGGGAGGGAGGGAAAGGGGAGGGAGTTTGTGTCCTCATCTCGAGATCTTTACCACCCCACAGCTTGGCACAGATCAGCCCTGGGATTAGCAGCTCCCCGTTCTCAGCACAAGCATTTTGTCCCTCTGTTGGGATCAGCCTCTCTCCGGAGAGAGGCACTTTGTCCCCATCCCCCTCCCTCACCCTCCCCTCACTCAGGATGGATGGGAAATTTGAGGAATGTTCAGATTTTACTCATTAGCCCAACCTCCTGCTGGCCCTGGTTTAAAACAACCTGCAGGGGCTTCCCTTGATCGGTGATGTATGAGTGGCAGCGATGGGGCAAGCCAGACATTGAGCCTGGCTGGAGTCGGGCAGCCTCCCATTTCCCTGCTAACTTGTCTTCTGCGACTGGACATAATTTAGTCTAATTGTCTTCATGTGGGTTTCTTTCATCATGGCCACAATCCGGTTTCGCCAGCGGTTAACAAGGACATTTCGGTAGGGTTGGGCTGGTCCATCTCTGCTGCTTCTTTCTCTTTCAGTTTCCCAGGGCTCTCAGAAGGAGAAAGGAGATGCTTTTCAGAGAGCTGGGCACTCAAGAGATGAGGGAAGGGAGAGGGACCTTGTTGGTGTAGATCCCTCAACTGATCCAGCTCACATCCTGCCCTCAAGGAGCAGGGAGGGAAAGTCAACTCTGCCTTTTGCCTAGGTGGGAGTAACTACAAATATGCAAATCCCAGGCCAGAAGGATGAGAAACTGCCATTAGTGTCTGTCCTTGCTGCTGCTGGAGACAGGGAGCTGCAGGAGTAGGAGAGCCATGAGCAGAGTCCTCCCTCAGGGCCCTTTGCTCCCCACCAGAACAGAGTGGCTGTGCCAAGTCATAGAATCCCAGAATGGTTTGGGTTGGAAGGGACCTTAAAGATCATCTCATTCCAAGCCCCTGCCGTGGACAGGGACACCTTCCACTAGACCGGTTGCTCCAAACCCTGTCCAACCTGGTCTTGAAAGTTCTCCTGCTGCCCTCCAGCAACAGCAGGTCATGGTCCTGCTGGGGTTCTCCTGGGAACCTCTGGAGTCCAGGTTGGACTTTCAGTCCCAGCAATTATCAGACCTCTCAGAGCTTTGTGTTGCAAATTCAGGGTTCCCCAGAAGCCAAGAGGTCCGTGCCCTGCAGAACTGAGGTTCAGGCATGGCTCCAGGCAGGTGGAGCACAGAGGTTTGCTGCATTCCAGCAAGGGTCTCGCCCTCACTGGTGCTCCTGGAGCATCCCATGCCAGCGACTCCCAAACCACGCACATCCTGCAAAGTGCCCGGAGAGAGCTGGAGGTGCTTTCCCCATCCCAGGAGCTGCAGCAGTCTGGGAAAACAAGACACGTGCTGGGGTGTCCGGGCTGCCTGGAGCCTCCATCCTCTGCTGGGCTGGAGAAGCAGAGCTGTGCCTCGGGAAGGACCGTGCAGCCACCCAGCCGGAATCCTCCTGCCCTTTTGTGCGAGATGTTTGGGATTGGGGTTTTGTTGTTGTTGTTGTTGGGGCTTGTCGCTTTGGTTTTCTTGGAAGCATGTCCCTCGATTTTTTGACGGGAAGAAGCTGGCGTTTCATGAAAGCCTCTCCCCTCATTATTTAATGTTAAGGCACTTCAATTAGTTTCATTTGATTTACTTTGATGCTTTTGTTCCCGGAGGTTTCCAGCACACAAGGGCTGCTCCACCTCTCCGTGGCTGCTCCACTTTGATCTCGGCAGTGCTGCTAAGGGCCTCTTGCCACTCCCCGGGCGCTGGGACAGAGGCATCCAGGCACAGCATCCTCGCTCCGGCGCTGGCACCGCCGGCACTGCGGCGCTGGCTGCTCCGCTTCCCCCCGGCCTGTCGTCACCCCCATCTGTTCCAAAACCAATATTGACTCGGGAGCGGGGCAGCCTCCCCGCCAGGCTGGTTTAATCAAAGCTTTCCCCCAGCAAATGAAGTTTTTACAAGGAGGTCTCCAGGTGCTGCGGCTCTGGGAGGAGGACACAATGGCCATCCCCGCGGGGGATTGCTGCTATGGCAAAGAGGGGGAGCCGGAGGGGCCGGGAGCCCCGGGGAACCCCTCCTAGGGTTAGGCGGGATCTACGGAAGCCAGACAGCGGTTTGAACACGGAGCCAATACCATTTAACATTTGCAAACCAATTAAGTAGGGGAGAGCGGCAGGGAGGGGAGGTTGAGGCATTTCAGCCCAGAAAGTCGTTCTCATGGGAATGCTGCGGCAGAGCCCTCTCTGCGTGGCAGATGCCCTGGACCAAAGTCCCCCTGCATCCCCACAAAGCCTTCCCTTTCCCATTCCCATTCTCCACAGCTTCCAAACGCTGTGGTTTACCTGGTTTCTCCTTCTTGCCAAGGGCGAGCAGCAAGGTTTGGGTCTCTAGAGATTTGCCATAATGATTTGTAGAAGAAGCATTAATACATGACCATGAGCTCAAAGGAGTTGGCTCCAAGGGCCAGAGCAGAGGGAAGAGTGGGAAAACATGGGAAAAGCTCTTCTGCCTCCACTTAAGCATCGTGCCAGTGACTGATCTCTTGTCCAAGGTCTCCATAATGGTTGTTGTCGTGTCAGGGCTGGAATAGGAAGCAAATCAGGTAAACAGCATAAACACAGTGAGGGATGTGTTGCCATATTGACTTGGAAGCAGGAATGGTTAGGAAAACAGCTTGAGTGATGTCCAGCCTGATCCTGCCTGTGCCAGGTACCACTTGCAAGTTCAGGACTTGCTCCCCACTTCCACTGCATGGCTTGGGAGAACACAAGGACATCTGTCCTCCTTGCTTGGGGATGGCACATCTCAGCCCTACTCCTGTGAGTGATACCACAACATCACACATCCCTGGCCGCCCACATCATATCCCTTGGCATGCCCCAAGCAATCCAGAACAGATCAGGTGAGACATAGTCCAGAGCAGCAAAGAGTAGCTTAGCACTCTTTGTGTAAATAGGGGAAAAAATACTAGCAATTGGTTAAAAATGCATCTACTGAAAACAAATAGCCAGCTGAGAACAATGGGCGAGGGCAAGGAGAGGGGCTGGCTCAGGGAGAGAGGACAGACCCACCGGATGAAAGATTACGTGCTGAAAAACCAGCCTTTAAAAATAAAGCACAAGCTTTGCACCCCTCCTCAGCTGCTTGGAACATTGCCCCTGCCATGGAGGTCAGAGCCTGCAGGCGGTTTGAGGAAGGGGCAGCAGAACTGGGGGTTTGTGGTGAAAAGCTCAGCAATTGTAAAATGCTACCAGGCTTCCCACTAAACGGAGCGCCTTTTATTTGCCCGCTTTAAAGGGAATGTAATTAGTTTAAAACCAGCAGCAGGGAAGCACTACGGCTCCTTTTCCAGGGACAATGGCAAAATAAGTGTATCAACACCCCGGCCAGCATATTTTGCTTTCCTGATGAGACCAGATATTGCCTGGAGCCTCGCTTATCCCTGAGAACCACCCCGGCTGCTCTAAATTGGGCACTTTCATTACCAAGCTCGGGGCTCAGGGGCACTGCTCTGGCTCTGGCTCCCTGGAGTCCTCACACAGCCACCCACGGGCACCTGCCCTGCAGGTAACCACAGCCAGAGGCACCGTTTCCATCTCTCAGGGATTCCACATCGGCAGGAATGCCTGAAAATTTTGGCTGAGCTTCCCAGTGTCTCTGTGTCACCTGCCCCAGTCTGTGTCTATTTGACCTGGGAACATCACTAATGGGTTTGTTTTCTCAGCACCCCCACTAAGAGAGCAAACAGCTATTTTTGCCTTATTATTCCACTTCCCAATATTTGCCAGTTTCTGAATCAAATACTCTGGAGAAATTAAACTGAAGAGTATCTCGGCACTAAGGAAAACCAAACCCTTTCCAGCCACATCCTCATGAGACTGAGCCTTGGATCAGCTCCAGGGCTGATGGGGCAGACAGGGACAGGGTGCAAAAATCACACTGAGTTTTTTGTTTGTCTCCACATTTTGGAGGGAAGCACATTAAATTGCTCCTTCCTGATGCTGGGCAGGGAACTGGAGCCTGCACTGGAAATGCCGGTGCTCTCTACGTGGCCAGTCACTGGTTCAGGCCATGGGCTCCTCCAGGCTGACTCCCCCATCCCCACGTTTCACAGAATCATTAAGGCTGGGAAAGACCTGGAAAGGTTGGAAAATACCTGCCAAGCTTTGCCGGGGAGGAAAAACCTCCCTGCTGTCCAGGCAGCCTCGGGGTGAGGCTGCTCCCTCCTCCCTCGCCTGGAGCAGGAGGCAGCGGTCCCGGTCCGTCCCACCAGGGATGTGCCTCCATCCCAGCCAGCCGGGGGGACACATGATTATTTCCCCGTTGATAGGGTTCAGTGGGACTGAAAGAGCTACACGCCCTCTGGTAATTTGTAGTTTGTCGATGCTGAGCTGACATTTCACTGAACCCGGGGCAGCAGCAGGCAGTGAGGAGCGAGGAATCGCTCCGCTATTGTAATACCCCAGACACTGGGAGCTTGGCTAATAGGGGACATTCTTTCCTCCCAGGACTTCCTCCACGACTTTAATGCATTCAGGATCAGCTTTGGTTACTCGGACTCGTTAATGGCAGCGTTTGGGTGACTGTCTTCCCCATTTTCCTAGCATGAATATTATCCCTATTTTGTTCGGTATTGTTCATAACCAGGGGGGACAATTAATCAGGGCAGAAAGGACTTTATTCAGCTGGAATTCCTTCCAGGGCTGCACCACTGAGAACAAATTAGCAGTTCACACGTTGCAATTGGCCTTTTCTGGGGACAAGGAGTTTGGACTACGGGCACAGCTCAGGGAACCTGCACCTTTCCCTTGCCTGGGGGTGTTACCAGGAGTTGATTGAGCTGTTGGAAGCTGTTCTGTCTTCCTGCAGAGCATTTCTGGGAGCTGAGAGCTTATCTGGAGAAACCTCAACCACCAGCCTAAACACTGAAATTCACACTTGCTCCTAATTTAAGATTACTGCCTTCCCCACCTGCTCTTTGTATATGGAGGCAGTGAAGGGGTAAATGGACAGGCCATCAGCAGGGCAGACCTGGCACAATGTTATCAACCAGGTGACCAGGTGAAGGGACTGGTGGAGTTCAGGGATCTCATACATTGGGCAGTGACTGCTAATTGCTTTCAAAACTGATGCCTGAGATCCAGCTCTTCCCAAAGGTGAACGTGCTAAGTACACATTCCTCACCGTGAAACACAGTGAACTGGAGCCATTATTTTCCACCAGCTCCTCCCTGCAAATCCTTTCCCAGACGAGGGACCAATTTCCCTGTTCTCTGCAACACATGACTAACGCTGTCATCTGCCTTGAGGGAGTTCCAGGCTTCTCTTGAGATGCTCAGGATTGATTAGGAGGTGGAGTGGATGGTCCTTATCTCCCTGGGTTGCAGAGCTTTGGCAGCTCCCATAATGGTGAAGCAGATCTCCACCCTTGCTGAAACACCTCATCCAATAAAAGTTCAGAAGGAATGGGCAGAGAAATTAGGGATGCCTGGGGGGCTGGGCCACACTGGGAAATGCTGCAGTTGTCTGAGGCATGGGGGCAGCCCTTGGACGGTGCCCAGAGGCACAGATGGCTCTGTGCTCCTGGGATTGCTGGTCTGGTGACAGCTGCCTCATCCACCAACCCCGGTACCCTCTGACAGGGATGTGAAGATGAAACATGCCCATTTTTGCTCACTAACTGCAGGCTGCAGGTGGTGTGAGAGCAGTGTCTTCCATGCTGCCGTAGCCAGATCAGCCAAGGTCACTGGGAGCCAGGTGCTGGTGCCACCTGATGTCTGTTTTAAGGATGCTCAGAACTGAGTCACCTCATCTCGCTCTATTCAGGCAAAATAAATTCCACCCACAGCTCATTTTGCTCTCAGCAGTCACTGAAAGTGGCCCAAGGACTGGAGCTGTGCAGAGTGGGGTTCTCAGAGGTGTTTCTGCAGTGGAGCAGCAGCAGATTCACTGAGTCTGTGCAGTTCCTTTTCCCTTTCTCTTTTCATTTTACTTTTGTCTATTGTCCTTTTCCTTATCATTTTCAATTTCCTTTTTCCTTTTCTTTTTCCTTTTCCTTTTTCCTTTTCCTTCTTCCTTTTTGTTCATGACAAACCCTGAGCACACAGCCAGTCCCCAGCTCTTGTCCCTGCCACACAAACATCTGTGTTCCACTCTTGGCTAATGACGTCTGCCCTGGGATGCCGGATGCAAAAATACCTCCCCACTTCGCTCCCAAATCTGGTTTGCATTTCCCAAATGTTATCAGGCACTGATTCTCTGAGGTTTTTAAAGTCTCCTACCCTAATGGCAGCCGTGACTTTTGGGCTGCAGTGCTTGTTTACCAGAGCCTGGGGGTCCTGTGATGCCCAGTCCTATTCAATCTAATAGTTTGCTGCTCCCGTGCCTTTCTCAGCTTGAAGGCATGGGAACAAGGAACTCCTTTAGGAGGGTTTATCCAAGATAATGCTTAGCAGAGTGTGAGGACCACCATCACTTCTGCCTGCTCAGCTCCTCTCCCAGGACCCTCATCACAACATCCTGTCTCTGACTGTGGCTGTTACCAGTGAAGCCTCCAAGGTGCCCCAGTAAACGACTTGCTTGTCAGGGCATGAGATAATGTGGGTGCTGAGCTTGGTCCTCCAGGCTCTGTGGTCTCCAGGGCTGTGTTTGAACTCTGCAATCATGTCTTTGCAACGCCCCACGCCCCGAGTCTCACATGCAGCCCTTCACAAGGTCCCTGGGGACACCACGCGCCCAGTCCACACACCCTGCTCAGTGACTTGGCTAATGGGCTGCAGGGGTGTGTCAGTCCCAAAAAAGGTGGATTTTCTGAGAGGGGATGCTCAAACTAGCTGGACCAGCTCTGTCCCTTGTGCTGCAGATTTGCTCCAGCAGGTATGAAACTGGAAAGAGGTGATTCAGCTGCTGAGCTGCCAGGCAGCCCCGTGGGGCTGGACAGGTTCTGCTGGCGAGGAGGGCAAGTTCCTGCCTGTGAGCTTCCAGCACCCATCTCACCCAGGTTAGCAGTGGGAAACCCTGGCTGACCCAGTTGGGAAAGGAATGGGCTTTGCAAAGAGCTCTCTCAGGAGCTGTGCCCATTTTGGGGAGACTGAATGGATCCCCTGAGTGACCTCAGGGGGCTTCAAGTGGCTTGGTTTGTGGCTTCCACAGCAGCAGTTCACAGAGGCCACTTCAGGAGGCAGAGCCCATTTTTCCAGACTGCCAGCACTGTCTCAAGCCTTCCCTGTCCCTTCCAACCCAAACCATTCCATGATTCTATGATATGATAAAGAGGTGCCAGCTGCCCTGCCTGGCATGTGCAGGAATAGGTGGGCACAGAGAGGAGTGGGGAGCTGAGTCATGGCACCAGGGAGACCCTGGTTGGCCACCTCCTGCTCGGACACTTCCCTCTACCAGAAATGCATTAAGAAGAAATGGAGCTTGGCTCCCAGTCCTCCCGGTGATCAATGAGATGCAATTTGATAAGGAAGCAGCAGGAACGTGTTCAGCACATGCAAAAACCCATCTCACCCCGTGGGAAAAGGGGCAGGAGGGATGGGGCTGTGAGTACCAGCCTTCCTGGAAGGTTTTTCTTGCTAATGTCTGCCGAGGACATCCCAGGGGAGTTTCCAAGCCAGTTGCATCTCAGGAGCCACGAGGCCACCAAGAGAGATGTCTGAGTCTGGATTCAGCAGGGCAAGGTCCAGAGGGAGGTACTGCCCCCTCTGAGAAGCTGTAGAGGGACCAATTTCCCAGTAAACCCACTCCTGACTCCAGTCAGCCAGTTGCTGTCCAAACTGGAGTACTTCCAGACCGCTTGGCTTATCCCAGAGCAGTGCCACATTGATGTGAGAGTTCCTGAGAGGGGAATCCCAGCGGAGAGGCTCTGTGCTTTCATCAGACCGAGGATTTCTGCCTGTCTCTCTCACCACTGAAGATGCAAACCCTGCCTGGAGGGCAGCCTGCCACCGGACTAACATCCACCCTCTCCGCCAGCCAGCGGAAAGCATGTGCAGGAGGAGGCGAGACCCTCTGAGACACTCCAGAGGGCTGAGAACGTGCCGTGGAGCTGCTCTGCCTTCACTCAGCGATAAATGTCACCCAGGGACACACGCAACATCCCTGCCTTCGCTGCACAAATGAAAGCAGGGAGGTGGCTGCTGGATGCCCCCAGCGCCGGCGCTGCGGCTTGAAATACGGGCTGGTGTCAGCATCCATTTGGGAATGTCTCTGTCAGGCAGGCACGCTCCCCTGGCTGCGTGCTGGGGGTGGCAGGCAGCGCACCACGGCTGCGAGAAATACCATTTGAACCCATTTAGTGAAACGGGGGCAGTCTGCACCGAAACGCGCTGCGGGAAGCGTGTGACCTCCTCCCGCCGCGCCCCGTGAGTCACGGCAGCTCCCTCAAGGATCAAGATCTGGAAGGGAGCCACGACAACAATCAGCCACATCGGGTCTCTACGCGATAACGCCGCATTATCAGGCTCCATCCAGCTGCTGAGTCAGCCCTTCCATCGCCCTCCCAGCCTGGCAGGCGACCAGGGACGGGGCTGCTGCCGCAGCGATATGGGATCAGGGCCCCTTCCCGCCCCGTGCAGCTTCCTCGGGAGCTGATAATCCCTCCCCAGCTGCTCGGCAAACCGCGGATGGGCGGCCGCTGCCAGCTCCGAGGGCAGCACCGAGGACCTGCGGGGTTAATTCAGCGCCAGCCGGGCAGGCGGACCAAGGCACAGCCCGCCCGCGCAGTTTGCCAGCCGGGAGTGCGGATGCACCCGTGGCTTTGGGCATCAGCTGGCGGCCGCCTGGGGTGGTGGTACCGTGCCCACTTCCCTGGCGGAGCGTCTGGCACTCCGATCCCGCCGGCTGCTGGGATGTGGTGGGATAGGAGCTGCCTGCAGCCGGCAGGATGCTCTGGTGTGGGGCAGGGAGGCAGCAGGATGCCGTGGCATGGGGCAGGCAGCCGAGTTTCCCATGGCTCACCCTTGCCTGTGGGCTGTGGAGCAGAGCAGGGTGAGGCAGATGGGCAGAGCTGCAGGTGTGCAGGGCTGGGAGGAAGAGAAGCAGCAGGAGAGGGAGGCCCTGAGGAGAAGAGGCAGAGTCTGTCACCCTGTGGAGACACGCTCTTTGATGGTCACATCTGATAGCTCTGGTGGAGCAGCCACATCCTGCCCGCGGTGGCTGCTCCGAGCGCCGCTGGATTTCACTGTTAGGGCTGGAAATCAGCACTGAAACCAGCTCCGTGACCAGTCACCAGTTTGGCTGCCAGCTTGTTAACCTCTACTAAGGAAATTCAGGAAAAATCTCTCTCCCACTCCCCCTGGTCCCGTGTGTGCTCCCTGTGGTACAGCCTGCATCCCTCCCTGCTGCTGGGAGAAACCAGGCAGGGAGTCAGGGAGAGGGAAATGGGGGTGCTGGGAGAGCTCAGCATGATGACAGTGCAGATGGGAATGCTCTGGAAAAGCTGCAGAGTGTCTCATTTCTTTGCAATATTTAATGTCTCCACCTGGCACTGCTGTATATTATCAGGGCTGCTGCGTTCCCATGTCCTAGAGTTTCAGAATTTCAGTTTGACTTATAATTTAGAGACTGTGACCCACGGTGGTTTGGAACTAAAACAGGTCTGGAAAAGGCAGAGGTTTTTTTGCAGAGCAAACTCAGCTTCACATCTCCCTTTACTTCCTACTCATCTTTCAAACCTCCACAGGTTCTTCCCCACCAAGCTTTGCTCTGTCTCACTTTTAAATCTGTCACAATTCACTTGGTTTAACAATGAAATGAGAGACAGATCTGAGCAAGCAAACTTGAGGCCAGAACGTTCAGTATCTTTGCAGCTGGATCCATTAACGTGGGACCAGAGGGTGGAATTTCCCAGCATGTTCAGTGCACGAGCCACACACTTAAAAAAAAAAATCCCCTGCTAAAGAAGTCAGTGGGAAAAGCACACAGGATGGTGAGAGGAGCTGGGGACTTAGTGCAGCTCATTCCAGGGGATCCCAGCCAGCACCTGCACATCATTCATCTTCTTTTATTGCCCTTTCTCAGCTTCTTGCTGTATTTTAATGCAAAGCCTGATACCCGCTTTGGAAGGAGACATTATCCAGGCCTTCCCATGTGCTTGGGAACGCTGCTGGCCCTGTCTTCTGGCCAGATAAATAAGCAGAAGAAGAATTTGGGATCAGGGTTGTGATGAAAGTGTTTTCACCATCAGAAGCCTTGCTTCCCTCAGTCCTGAGCAAAGCCTGGGCCACAAGGTCGTGACCTGGACCCAGCTTTTCTGGAATTACATGTTGGCATCTGTGGCTCCCTGGAGCAGCACTAAAGTCTAAAATTCAGGGTTTTCTCCCACTTCCATGGTATTTTTTTTTCCTTCCAGCCTTCATCCTGGCACCAGGCAGTGCTGTGACAGCCCATCCCAAAGTCTCTTTCTCAGTGCTGACATGCTGGGATCCAGTGCCCAGCACCATAGGTAGGTCATGCTCCTGGAACTCTGTGGCATTGCCCTGTGCTCTGTGGGACCATGGAGTGCAAGACCCACTGGTGTGAGGGTGGAAGGGCTGGGATAAGGGGCTAATCCTGGCCCCATCCCTGGCTCTGGCACTGCTGGCCGTGGGGCAGCAGGTGTAGTGTGACATGTTCCCTCTTGGGGCTAATCCCTTGTCCCTATTTTCCTCTCAGCATGGGAAAGCAAATCACTACTTTTAATCTCATTTTCCAGCTCCCACTCCAGAGGGGTCCCAGGCCCAGGTGAGGATGCCTTGGCTTCCTGGCTCTGTTTATCCCCTGACCTGATGGAAGGGATTTTCCCACTTAAGGACAGTAAGAACTGCTGGGGCCATACAGAGCTGCCAGGACATCACAAAGCCATGGAGGTCACACACCAGGGAGGATGGATCCCACCAGGGAAGGGGGAAGAGCAGCCAGGGTCCTCTGGGTCTGGGCATGTCCTTTTCATCTGTGTCCTGGATTTTTCTCACCTCTGGGTGCTAAACCAGCCCCTTTGCATTGAGAGGTTCCTGCATGATGCACCCCTCACACACTCCTCCCTGGCCTTGATCCCCAGCAGAGCTGGGACCCCAAACCCACCGCCAGCACAGGGAGGAGAGAGAACAGTGGGGCTCAGGCTGCTGCCAATTTTGCCATGTCCCTGTCCCAGATGGTGACCCTAGAGCATCTCCCTCCCCTCTCATCTCCGGGAGGTCGTGGCAAGCCTGCTCTTCCACTCCAGCTCTGCCTGCAGCCCTGTGTTTGCAGCTCCTTAGCAGGCAGCAGCTTCAGACGCATTTTGTGGCCACACGCAGAGACAATAATCACTTGTAGTGTGGCCCCAGCGTTTCCAGCAGCCCTGCCGGCTGCGCGGCAGAGGCGGCAGGGACAGGATTCCTGCCCTCCCCGGTGCTGGGCTGGTCCTCTCCCACCCGCAGGAGCCCCGAGGCGGGGGTAGAAGGATCTGGCTGTCATCCTCGGGGCAGCACGGGTTAAAGAGCAGCCAGAGCATCCCGCTGTGCACCAGCCCGCAGAGCCCCACATGGGTTTGCCGGAGGCTGAAACGTGACTGGAGCTGGGTTGTGGTAAGTGGGTGGGATGAGAGTTTCACGACCTGGTTCCAGCAGAGGCGTGGGCAGCATCACCAGAATGATTAATGCTGGGGGGAGGCAGAGAGAGACCCAGCAATGTGCTGATAAGGGAGGGCTGACAGAGACGAACGGCAATAACAGAAAGGACCCGCTTGTCAGTCACTGCAAGAAATCCCCCCCCAGGAAATGATAGATTGTGAATGCCACCTGCTTCCACCTCTGTTGACTCAAACCATGGGATACCTGGGAGGCCAGCACTCACACTATGTGAGATTTCAGCTTTATTTATTGGAGCTCGTAATTCAGATGAGAAAATGGAAAATATCACGCATCCCTCATCCCAGCTGCCTCCCAGGCTGCCCAGCCTGATGCTGCTCCCAGCCTCCCAGCTCCTGGCAGCTGAGAGGTGAAGCACACAAGAATCCAGATGATCCCTAAAGCCCCGCTTCCTGAGGCTCTGGAGAGCTGGGTCCTTGCAAATGCACTCTGCAGCTGCCAGAGAGAGCATGGAGGGCAGGTGTGGGGAAAGGGAGGTGTGAGATGAGAGGAACAGATGTTTGTTTGGTAGGGAGCAGTTCTGAGATGCTCAGCACGGCCACTGGTGATGCTGCTGCCGGCGTGGAACCTGTGCTAGCCCACCCCGGCAGGGTGTGATCCTGGCAGCAGGATTAAGTGGCTTATTACCAATAAGTGGTTCTGCCCTTCCTATTACGGTCAGATAGCATCAGCTCCTGCCAGCCAGGAACCGGTGGTGGTCTAAACAGCCTCCGCGGGATCAGCAGAGGAGCTCCAGTTTCCTCTGGGGCTTTATGGGCGGTGAAGCATCTTGTGGTGTGTGAGCAGCCCCTTTCCAGCCGGGATCAGCAGCCCGTCTCCCGGTGGGATCCTCTCCATCCCCTCCCCACCTCCGTCCCCTCCCCACCTGTGCCAGTTCTTGCTGCATTTGGAACGCAATGACAATAGAAGCGACCTCTGACGATCCCACGCGTGGAGCATCTGCATCATCCCAAACTGCGGGTTCCCTCCAGCCCCCCGACGGGGCCGGGCGGGGACCCCCTGGGAACGGGAGCCCCTTTCCGCGGCTGGGCACAGCTCGGTCTCGGCTTGGGGAGGGTGGATGCATTCCCTGTATATCCCTGGGCTGGGCTCTGTGGGGCTGCCCGGCTCTCGGAGCCGTCCCTGAGACGGTCCAGCAGTGCGGCCGGGCTGCGAGTGCCCCCGCGCGGCATCGGGGCTCGGGATGGGGATGGATGGAAGGAGGGATGCAGAGGGATGGAAGGAGGGATGGATCCGGAGCCGGGGATGAGGATGCAGCTAGAGCCGGACATTGAAAGAACAGCCAAGTCTTCCCACTGAAGTTCCCAGAAGCTCTTGCAGGGCACGGGGGAGCTGGCAGGATGCAAGAGGAGATGGATGATGCTCCTTGTTCGAGCCCACTGCCCTCCTCCCTGCCAAGTGTCCCGCACTGGGATAGGGAAAATTCAGGACGTTCACCTCCAAATATCTGAGCAAGAGCGAATTCTGCAGGCCTGGGCTGCTGCCCCTGGGGCCGGTGGCTGGGGAAGGGGCTGTTCCCATTGTGGGGAAGGGGCTGCTCCCCTCCCATCACCCCAGGCTGCCGTGCCAGGCTGTGTGCTGGTGAAAAGGCTGGCGGCGTGGCCAGCAGCCCGCGGTGGTACAGTCCAGGAGGGTAATGGGTATTGGATTGCTCCCTTAGGTCTGTTCTTGAACCTAATCCTCATTAGACTGAAACCCATTTCAATTAAGACAGGCTGGGCTCCTCCTTTGTCTTTCTTTTAATTGGACCGTTCCCGCTGCTAAATGGGCAGCTTAAGCATCCCAAAGACCCTGAGAAAAGCCCGGCATGTCCCCTAATGGGGTTTGAAAGTGGAGAAATAACAGCATAATCAGTCTCTTCCTCTTTGTGTCAGCCCTTGATTCACACCGCCTGCCCCCCTCCCCTTCACACCCTTTCACTGAGTGGCTGCTGACAGATGGGAACAGGGCCGCCACCTCAATGGGGTTTGTCGGGGGCTTTCATGGGCCCTGTTGCCATTCTCTGTCCCTTCTTCGTCTACTCGTGGCCTTTGTGCCAAGACTGGGAACAAGCTGGGAAAGCTGAGCCCGTTCTGTAAATACCTGCCTCCACCAGATCAGCTTAAAGGACAGGATGAGGAATACTTGGCACAGCTCTTTATCCCTTCCTCCGCTCGCCTTGATTTCCCTCCTCCATCCTCTCTTGTTCTTTTTTGTTTTAGCGTCTTCATTTCTATTTCCCCTGGACTTTTTTCCTCCAGTGGCCTTCTGCTGTCACCCTTCACTTCTGTTCTTCTTCCAGTGACCCCTTTAGTGGCCACCATGGGTCAGCTTTTGGCTCAAGGAGACTTCTCCTTTCAGGAGAGGGTACATGAAGAAATTTGGTGCCCATGTATGAAGTAATTGAGTGCCCATGCATAAATTAATTGGGTGCTTATGCATAAATTAATCGAGTGCTCATGCATGAAGTATTTGGGTGCTTATGCATAAATTAATTGGGCAGCCATGCATGAATTAGTTGGGTGCTCATGCATGAAGTAATTGGGTGCTCATGCATAAATTAATTGGGTGCCCATGCATAAATTAATTGGCTGTGCTCAGGTGTGATGCCAAAGTTCACTCATCCATGTTCCAGTTGAGAGCAAACAGCTCACATGTGAACTTACTGGGTGCTCATGTGCAGTGCAATCGAGCAATCAAATGTGACTTAATTGGGCGTTCTTGCATGAAACTAATCAGGTGCTGTGCGTGTGCTAATTGGGCCCTCATGCATAAATTAGCTGGGTGGTCATGCATGAAGCTGTCGGGCTCTCATGCGTGTACAAATGGGTGTTCATGCATGAGCTGATGGGTGCTCAGGTGTGAAGGAATCGGTCTGGGAGGCCATCTGGGGATCCTGGCCATGCTGGGAGCTGTGGTTCTTTCCAATGGCAGCTGGAGGAGAGGTGCCAGGGGTGGATGGAGTGGGTGGGAGCTGCTTGGGATCCCCCTACAGGTGCCTCTCCCATGGATTCCCTTCTGTGGCTGTCAGAGACTTCAGCCCCCAAAACAGCAGCTGGTCAAGCTCAAGCAATAATTCCCAAGCAGTTCTATGGATTGCCCTTCTCCAAGGTGTATTCCTGAGCCTCTCCATGTGATGGAGGAGTCAGAGCTCAGCTGTAAGTCTGGATATCTCTTCTTCATGAATAGATGAATAACCAAACTCGTGTATCAGGAACCGCTGGCCACTGTGCTATTTTCAGGCACACAGGCAGTTCAAGCCAATACACTGGTATTTGGGGGGACCCAGAGGAAAAACCCGTTAAGTTACACTTAATTAACATTTAATTAATGCATTTTATGGCTTTCTGTGTCTCCATGCAGGGCCCTGGATTTGCCTGCACAACAAGCACTTGGTGGATGTTGTTGCTCGAAGCAGCCAACTCAGAACTTAGTGTGAATTTGTGAACCTTTCAGTGTTTTCCAGAGTAGAGGGATGTCCTTTTACACCTTTCCCATAGGATGTTAAATCTATAGTGGAAGGGATTTGGAACAATTCTGTGATTCTGTGTGACCTGCTCCTAGTCCACGGGCTTCTGGAAACCTCACTTGTCTTTTCCTGTGCATCCAGAGACCTGGAGAGATGCTCTTTGCAGGGGTGCAGTGAGGCTGTGAAGGGTGAGAGAGCTTGCAGGATTCCTGACTGACTCCTGGGACACTGTCCCTCTCCTGCTGCCGGCTGGGACACATTTTCTGGAGGAGCTCTGGCTCCTTGGAGATGGCTGTATGCTTCCCCACTGGTTAGTCTTCCAAATAAATCACAGGTCAGAGCACATGATCTGATCTATGGGCATTTTAATGACTCCCCAAATATTCCTGAGCTTCTTTGCAACTCCTCTGCATTTACAGAAAACCCCCAGAGCCCAGTTCATCTGTGTGTGATGCCGTCAGTGCATCCCAGCCTCTCCGGGCTGGAACAGGCATGAACTTGACCTCCCTCTCCCTTCCCTCATATGTACCAGGGTTGTTTTTTTTCCCTTCCATATGGTGTCAAGCCCACCTTGGGCCAGAGCCCCTGGGAGAGCGCCTGGCAGACAGCTGGGAACAGAGGGAAAACAGCAGCCGCCGCTACTGTAAGTTGCAAAGAGCCGCAGCAGGACGGGAGAGGGATGCAGCACCAGGAGCTGTCTCCCTGGAAACCGCAGCGTAGGAGACATAATGAGGAGTGTCCCTCCCCTCCAACAGCTCTTTAATTCCTTCTTCATCTTTCTTTACAGCCCGGGGGAGTGAGGAGCCGAGTGGCGGGGCAGAGTGTCCCCCTCAGCCTATTGTGGGTTTATGACACTTGGCCTTAGAAAAGCACATTTTTTTTAACCCAGCTGCCGCTATAACTTATTGCAATGCCTTGTTATAGCTTGGGAGGGGGAGGGATAAGAAAAGAGGTCATGCAAAGGGTGCTGTGTGTCCCAGAAGGGACCCTCAGGAAAATCAGAGCGGGAAAAAGATGTGGGCTTCCCTCTCCTTCTCATTTGGCTCTTCCCACAAACAAGGTGTCTCAATAATGTGTTCAAGACCGGGGCATCCAAAGGCACACCAGGACAGACGACTGGGACAGGCATATCCCTCCAAGCTGCCCAAAAATAGGGATGTTCTGGCACTCCAAAGACAGATTCAAATCAGGTGATTAATGGGGAAGAGGATTAACAGCCCCAGGGAGTCCTGGTCCCCATGTCACCACTGCAGGGTGAACTCATTGCTTGGTCCAAACCCACTCCAAAACCTGCAGGGTGCCCACCTGGAATGTGGAAGCAGGCAGGAATACTGTCCTGGTGCAAGGAGGGCTGAGGAAAGCAAGCTCCATCCCCTGGGGGAGTGGGGTCACTGGGAGCATCTTCCCCAGGCTCCTAATGCTCCTGACTGGAGGAGATCTTTAATAGAGGTGAAGTTCAACTCTGGTGGGGTGTGAATCCCCCTCCCCTGGACATCCTGACCCCAGGGCTGAGCAGCTGAACTCCCTCCTTGCACCACACGTTCTGCAGCAGGTTGGAAGGAGGAAGCTGCCTTTCAAATCCTGCTCCAGAGCTCTTAGAAGTCGAAGCAAAGGCTCCTGCTGCCTCCTCGTGTGCATCAAAGCTGCAACCTCCTGCTCCTCAGAGCAGGGTGCCCAGGGAGGTTGGGGCTGCACAGACAGGCTGATGGTGCCCTCCTGTCCCTTTGGTCCCCATTTCTGAGGGAGAGATGCTTGTCCTGCCCCTTGGTTGCTCACAGATGTCTCAAAAAGGGGAACTGGCCACAGCCTCTGGCATCTCCCACCTCCAAAAACGAAGACTGAAGTAAAGGAAAACACTCCTGCCAGAGCACCCCTCTGCCATCCTCTGGTCAGAGGCACCCACCTCCTGGGCTGCTGGGGGTCTAAGGAGAAAGTGGGGGAGTTGCTGTAACAGTGGGGTTGTTGTGGCCCCAATAAAAGACTCAGTAGAAGCTTGGGGTCCCTGAGTGATTGGGACTTTTCCTCCCACCCCTTCCCCTACGCCTCTGTCCAAATTCACATGACCAATGTCAGTGCTGACCTCTGACATTGGAGAATGACCTCCCTTAGTCCCAGACATCCTCTCCTCTGTTTCCTCAGCAGATGAACCTTGGAGGTGCCTGGGAGAGCTGGCAGGGAGCAGCCAGCCCCTACAAAAAGGGAATGGGATTCCTCCAAAAACAGGAATAGGATTCCTCCCAGGGAAGGGCATCCTGGGGCATTCAGCCTTTTTCCCAGCAGTGCAGCCACCCCTGCAGGGCAGCTCTCCCCTGCCCAGCCCCATCCCTTGCCTAGTCCCTTTTTGTCCTTCCTCCCTCTCTTTTTTTTTTTGTTATCTGAGAAATGAATTTTAAAAACTGGAATCAGTTTTCCCTTTGGGGGGATTAAAGCCCTCAGCATTCAAGCTCTCAAAGCAGGAAACAGAGGCTTTTTTTTTTCTGCTGCAACTTGGAAAGACATGGCACTCTGTTCTCCCTGAAAGCCCCTCGCACTCAATGACCCCCGGGCCCTGAATGAAGTGCCTCTCAATTAAAAGTTTCCCATTGATGCTGCCTGAATGAGACCTTGCTGCGGAATTCACCCTGCCTGAATGGCCCGGGCCTTCATCAAATATTAAGGGGCCAATAGATTTCCCACAATATTTGTACACCTTCCTTTGTGGGGATTTTTCCCTCCATTGAACCAGAAACCGTTAACACATCCGCTCCCGACGTGCCCCCTTCTGCTGCTCATTAGGGGCCGTGGTGGGGACAGTCACTGCTGAGTGCCACCCCCGGGACGAGGGCCAGCCAGCGGGGCACAGGAGCAGCCACCTGCTTGTATTCATCCTCTGGAGAGGCCAAGCCAAGCTTGAAATCCCATGGAAAAATGCGGGGTGGAGAGTCATCCCATGTCATCCCTCACTCGCACCCGCCCGGAGCCTTGGGTGGAATGCTCCTCAAGCAGGGGTCACCTGGCTGGAGAGGGGTTTGGTGGCACTCTCCTGGCTCTCTCCTGGTGGTCCCAGGGATGAGGCAGGGAAAGGAGGGCCTCCCCTCCCTCTCCTGCTCACCCTGCCTGGTACAAAGGGAAAGTGGGGCTGAAGTTGGGGGCTCCCTTCCTAGCGGGGACAAAAGCTCTGGGACACTTTAACAGCATCCAGGACCCGGCTGACAGCTCTGATTGTTACAGCACTGTGGCAGCAAGGCTGCCCCCACCCCCATTAACGATGCTAATTAGAACCCATGCAGGGCAACCTCACGGGGGTGGGGGTGAGGAGAGAGGGGTGGGCTCTGCATAATTTATTCTCACTTAATCTCATTAAAGGGGGATAAAAAAGGGAGAGAGAAATGAGTGTGGGAATGCAGTGCGTGGGAGGAGGACCACTGTTCAGTTCTTTTCCACCAGTTCTTCCTGCCAGGGGACTCAGTGGAGCGAAGCATCGCCATCCCTGTGTGCCAGGTGGGGAAAGGATGCACCAAACAGGGTAGCTGAGGTTGCTCAGCAGGTCAGTGAGGGCTGGGAACAGAGCCCGGGGTGTCCCCACATCCCTACACCTTCTCCCGGTGCTGTTTTCTCCTCCTTCATTAGTCTGGAGAGTGGGATTTTCCCAGGGCTGGAGAGGTAAAGGTGCCATAGCCCTGTCGAGTGAGACAGACCATCACCTTGTGGTGCTGTCTGTGGTCAGCTACTTCCAAAAATGCTTGAAGAAATCATTTCTGTGTGTGTATCAGCAGGTTATGTGAGACAGAACTGGGCAAAGTCTGTCCTGCAGTGCCCTGGGATCCTGCCTTTGTGTGGAGAGACTCCATGTATTTGTCCTGGTGCCAGGAGGAGGTTGTCCTTACCTTGCCTTCGTGGCCAGCTGATGTGCAGCCTCAGACAGTTGCAGGTGGGAGTAACCCCTTGACTTACCCCCAAGCCCAAGCTTGATGATCTTGGAGGTCTCTTCCAACCCAGCTGATTCTGTGATTGTGGGACCAGCATGGAGGACTTGTGCTCACACTCAGAGATATGGAAGGGTCTCTCTCTCCTTGGGCTGAGAGTGAAGGAAGGCGAGGATAACATCACTGCTCCTTGAATCTGCCTCCTGGGCCGTGGTGGGGGCTGTGAAAACCATATCCCGTTATCCTTTGGAGCAGAAAAAATTGCCATTCCTTCCCTCCACTGACCTGGAAATTGTTAACATGTTCCTGTGGCCCGTGGGTCAGCAGCAGCACTGCCTGGGTCGCTGTGCTGCATTGTGAGGGGGGGAATTAGCCACCTGTTCCCCAGCCCTAATCCTGTGTAGGGGCACTGGCAGCTCCGCTTGGCTGGCTGCTCACCCCACCAGCTCCACGGGCACAAAAAGGCCAGTTAACCTGGGAACCACCTGGCTTGGAGATCAAGGGGAAGGGAGTTCACTTTGGAGGGGGAGCTGGGCTGTGGGAGAGGGGGAGAGGTGGGCGATGCCTCGGGCAGGAGAGCCAGGCCAGTTCAGCAGCTCTGTTCCCACCCAGGACTGGGGTGGAACAACTGGAGTTGCTCATCCTGGAGAGAGAAGACTCTGGGGAGGCCTTTATAGCCCCTTCCAGTGCCAAAAGGGAGCTTATAAAACAGAGAAAGACTGGCTTTTTTATGGGCAGATAATGATAGGACAAGGGGGAATGGTTTCAAACTAAAAGAGGAGTGATTTTAGATCAGAGGTGAAGAAGACATTCCTGGCTGTGAGGATGAGGAGGCCTTGGCACAGGTTGCCCAGAGAAGCTGTGGCTGCCCCATCCCTGGAAGTATTCAAGGCCAGGTTGGATGGGGCTTGGAAATACCTGGTCTGGTGGAAGGTGATCATTCCACCCCATGGCAAGGGGCAGAATGAAGTGATCTTTAAAGTCCCCTCCAACCCAAACCATCCCGTGGCTCCACATCTCACAGACGTTTGCACAAAGCTGTGTGCTGGGTGCTGAGCCTGCTCCTCAGCTTGCTTTACACCCACATTTCACACTATTCAGGGCTGCAAATGAGCTTCCTTTGTACCCACCAGCAGAGACTAAGCACTGCCTGAAGCCAGCCTTTTCTTGGTGTGGTTTACCAGCAGACAGAACTTGGCACCAGGCAGTCTGTGTAGCAAGGCGAGAATTCCTAGCTCCATCAGCGTGGAATCCTCCTCATCCTGTCCTTCCAGAGGGAAGAGGGAAGGAGCTTGAAGATGGAACCCAACCACAAACCCAGGCTGTGTGTCCCTCACCACTGGCTTTTCAGAGGCCCTGCTCAGCAAGTCAAACAGTAGCACTGGCAACGCTCTCTGAGTGTTCCTGGACTGCCCTCTTCCCCCTGGGGAGCCATCCATATGGGGAGCATGTGCAATTTCCCATCCATGTGCTCTGCATATGTCTGAAGCACATGGAGGGAAACGGTTCCAAAGTCACAGGACCTAAAAAAGGGGAAAAAATTAATGCCTGTGTTGAAAAAGCTTTAATCAGCCTCGTACTCCCACACTTTGATGCTTTACTCAGCCTAACCTTGGGCTGTTTGATGCAGATGGGCTGAAGCTTTGAGGAATCAGGCTTAGAGTTTCTCAGAAAGGCCCCAAGGCTTTAGGGAAGGGATATCCAGGCTCCTGCTGGGCGTGGAAGTTGTGAAGGAAGATGACAGAGACACTCAGCTATCTCTCTCCCAGGGCTCTGTGGCATCCTCAGCTGGAGATCTGCAGGTGAGACAGAGACCTGTGTGAGAAGTCAGGGTGTTTTGGAGGTTCTTTGAAGAACAGGCTCATTTCTCCTGTGCTACCACATAGGCCAGGAAGAATGGGCAGAGCCAGTGAGAGAGGCCACCAGGATCCAGGGATGGGCAAGATGGATCCATTAAAGATCCTGACTTGGAAGGGACCCACAGGGATCATCCTGGCCATGCACAGACACCCCAACAATCCCACCCTGTCCCTCAGAGCGTTGTCCAAACCCTTCTGGAGCTCTGGCAGCCTTGGAGCCATGCCCACTGCCCTGGGGAGCCTGTTCAGTGCCCACCACCCTCTGGGGGAAGAGCCTTTCCCTGAGATCCAGCCTAAACATCCCTCGGCACAGCTCCAGCTGCTCCCTCGAGTCCTGTCACTGGTCACGGAGAGCAGAGCTCAGTGCCTGCCCCTCTGAGCTGTAGGCAGCTCCAGGAGAACACCCGACAACATCTGTGTGGAGGGGCCGCCACAGCTGCCGCAGCGCCCACCAAAGCGCCCCGTGGCTCCATCTGGGTTGGGGACAATCCCGGCTCCTGTGGAAACACATGGCCGACATCTGGGGATACAGGAAACAGCGGCGAGCGTTGTCCCAGCAACGGCGTGTCCCTCCGTCTGGTCCCCCACTGGGAGAGCCATGGGATCGCCCCACTCGGGGAATGCAAAGCCCAAGCCCAAGGCGCCTGATTGATGGGTCGGGTTCAATGGGGAGGGATATGATTAATAAGTGTTATGGCCCCATTGTCCCCGCTGTGCGGCTGTCAGGGCCGCTTAGCGCTGATGGGCGCTTTGATGACTCTATGCCCGGGAGTGAGCCACGGGCTTGAGGAGTCTCAGCCGGCAGCAGAATATTCGCCGTGAGCCCCTTCTCCTTCCCGCGACAATAGCGGGGCCAGCCCGCATTGTGCGGGCTGTGGGAGCTGGAGTGGGCACCGAGGCTTGATTTTATTTCCAGCACGGCAGCGCCCGCCTCCTTCCATCGCATCACTGCGTCCCTTACAGGATCCCTCATCCTACTTGGCAGCTGGCGGTGCCAGGGAAGGAGGGAAGGGTAAGAAATTGTGGCTCTTTCTTAGAAATGCAAACACAGGGCCTTTCAGGCTGGAATGTCACCGCAGGCCGAAACCGACAGCAAAGTGCTGCTTTGTGCCAAATATTTGTGTTTTGCAACGCAGTGTGTTTTCTTTAGGCACTGCGCACCGCGGTGAGGGGCAGGCACATGCTGTCATAGAATCACGGAATTGTTTGTGTTGGAAGGGACCTAAAAGCTCATCTCATTCTGCGCCCTGCCATGGGCAAGGGGCATCTTCCACTAGCCCAGATTGCTCCAATCCCTGTCCGACCTGGCCTTGGGCACTCAAAGGGATGGAGCAGCCACAACTTACAAGAGGTACCCACACCAGCAGGAACCTTCTTCCCACGGTGCTGTCCTGCTGGTTGGAACAAAACAATTCCTGAATACGGAGCTCAGCTATGTTCTCCTCCTGCTCCAGCCTCGACACAGCCACTCTCTGCTCCTACACAGCTGCCAGCAGGTCTGGAGTGCAGAGGGAGGGGATGCTCTGTCCAGTGCGGCTCATCGACTCCACCAGTGCCTTTCCCGCCGGTTTTCTGTCCTGTCTGATGATTTAACAACGCTGCTGCCACCGAGATGAGCTAAAGCCGGAGCTTTGCGTGCGCAAAAGGCAACAAAAGTTTGTTTCAGAGCTGCTTTTATCCAGGTCGAGGGAAAAGGAGCGATGCCAGGGTAGCGTGGGCTGTCGCACGGATCGGTCCCGGCGTGTTCCGGCTCCGGGCTGGACCCTCCGCCCAGCAGTGATGCTTCGGGTGACGCTCCCGCGGGTCTCTCTGGGATCCTCCGGCATCCTCCAGGATCCTCGGGGCTGCCGTGAGCCACTCGTGCCCCCTGCCGGCCCTTTCTCTGTGTTTCCCTGTGTTTTCCCGGTGTTTCCCTGTGTTTTCCCGGTGTTTCCCGGTCCTTCCCGGCAGAGCCAGCATCGCCGGACGTTCCTTCGCGGTGCCGCAGAGATCGCCCCAATCGTCCCGCGCTCTGGCTGTGTCCAGATTTATTAAAAACACCCGGAATTATTAAAGACACCCCTTGGCTTAGCCCTGCCCGCGGTCTGGTGTTGGGGGGCTCTGCAGGAGCCCCGGGGAGCGTCGGGGAGGTGATGGATGGATCGTCCTGAGCGGGGTCTGTGCTGGGGAGGGGAGCAGGTGCACACCTTTCTGTTGCCGTGGGAAAGCTGAGTCGTACAATTATAGAATCACAGAATCATGGAATGGTTTGGGTTGGAAGAGACTCAAAAGTCATCTTGTTCCATCCCCTGCTATGGGCAGGGACACCTTCCATTAGCCCAGGTTGCTCCAAGCCACGTCCACCGTGGATTTGGACACTTCCAGGGATGGGGCATTTTTGGGCAATCTGTGCCAGTGTCTCACCACCCTCACAGGAAAGATCTTCTTCCTATTATTTAATCGAAACCTCCCAATCTGTGATTCTGTGATTGTTCCATGAATCTGCCCGAACGGGGCTGCCTGAAACTGTCCCTCCCCAGATCTGCTCCTGCAGATTCTCCTCTTGCCCCGCAGGCAGTGTGGGCATCGCTGGGCAGCGAGGGTGATGCACAGCTCAGGTCGGACACCGTGGCGTGTCCAGCTTTCCCTGCTCGCATCCCCCTCGGCCCCTGATGGCAGGACCTCTGTCCCCTCTCTTCACACCATCCCTGGGGCTCCTCTGCTGCATCCCCTGAGCTCCTGAGGGTGCAGGTTGTGCTCCGTGCTCTGCGGGCCCGCGGTGCACCGCAGCTTTCATCCACGAGAGGCCACTTTCCTCTTGCGTTTGCTGCTGCAGAGCCAGGGAAAGGTTGGGAAGAGGGACATACTCTCCGTCGGGCGAGCGAGCCGGTGACAGCCCATCCCTGGCTTGGGGCTGGATGTGTCTTCCAGGATGTGGCTGGCTGTGCTTTTCTACCTGAGCCCAGCCCCTTCCCAGCTTTTCTTCGCTGCTTCATGCAAGGAAGAGAGCAACTGGGAAGAAACTTCACTGGCATTTTTCTTGAGATCCGGACTCCTGCCTGCCTTGCTTGAATAACTCCTCTGGCATTGCAGGGCAGCAAAGAGAGCCAGGTGGGACCAGAGAAGCACCGAGCAGCCTGGGGGTTGCATCCCACCTCCAGTGTCAGTGATGCTGTCTCCTGATGTGGGAAACCCTCATCACAGAGTCACAGAATGGTTTGGGTTGGAAGGGAACTTAAAGCTCATCCCACTGCCATCCCCTGCCATGGGCAGGGACACCTTCCACTCCACGCTTCAAGAACCATCTGGGTGCAATCCTTTAAGATATCCTCTAGGATGACCCTGCACAAGCAAGGAGGCTGCACCAGGTCCACTGTGATCCCTTTCAAACTTACCCATCCTGTGATTCCCACTGTGCCCTGCTGGGATAAACCCCCAGGAAGGATGGCAGCTCACCCTTCCATCCCAGAAACAACGTGGCTTTGTGCTGAGGGGGTGACAAGGTGTGACAGAGGGGACTAAAAGTTTGAGTGGCAAGACTTCAAAGCCTCGGGGCCACCCATGGCATGGGCTGCCTGGCAGGCTGCAGGGGCAGCTCTTGGCAAGGAGACAGGCTGGTTAATTGAAAAGGCAAATGTCCTAGGGCCCTGAGAGCCTCAGCTCACTCACAAAGGGATGCTCTGCTCTGTGTCTCTCCTCTAGCCATGCAGCTGGATGGCAGCCCAGAAAGGCTTGTCCTAGCACAGGGCACCAGAGCTGGAAAAGCCACCTCCTGTCTGCAGGAAGGGAGCAGGACTGGGTGCTACGTGAGGGGCTGTGCCCTCTCTCCCAGCAGCCAGAGGAACAAGTGCAGCATCAGCCTTACCCTGGTGTCTGGGTCTTGTCAGCCCAAAGCAAGATGAGGACAAAGCTTTCTAAGCCACCTCTGTGCACCCTGTGTCACCTGTCCTTGAGAACCCCACCCTGCAGTGCTGGAGAGAGATCTGAGCCTCATGCTTGCCTTGGGCTCTGCTCTCAGGGACAGCCTGAAACTCAGTCCTAAGTGCCTTTTGCCATCACATGCAGCTCTGTTGTGACCCTTGGGGGTTTTGTCTATTTGTGGAGAAGGATCTGAGAGTCCTGGTGGACAACCAGCTTTCCCTGAGCCAGCAGAGTACCATGGGGGCCACAAAACCTGCAGTGCTGTGTCCAGTTCTGGGTCCTTGGGACAGGAGATGTGGAGATCCAGGAGCAGGTGCAGCACAGGGTGACAAAGGTGCTGAAGGGACTGGAGTATCTCTGATGAAGGGAGGCTGAGGGAGCTGGGGCTGAGAGCATGGACCAGGCTCTGCTCAGAGGTGCCCAGCAATGGCATAAGAGGAATGGGCAGCAACTGATGCCCGGGAAGTTCCAGTTGAACAAGAGAAAGAAATTCTTTCCTGTGCAGTGACTGAGCACTGAACAGATTGCCCAGGGAGGGTGTGGAGTCTCCCTGACTGGAGATATTCCAGAACCACCTCAACACAATCCTGCCATGTGCTCTGGGATGGCCCTTTTTGAGCAGGGAGGTTGGACCAGATGACCCACTGTGGTCCCTTTGAACCTGACCCATTCTGTGAAATCCTGCTTGGGAGCAGAAGGAGGTTGGGCTGTTGCTGATGCTGTGGCAAAGAGCAACACTCCCACCCTCCTGACTCCTGCTTTCTCCTCTCCTGAGTTCCCCCCTGTGCCAGCATGTTCATTACTTAGGATCTGATTCCCCTGTTTCTGTCACTGCACTGCAATGGCCAGTCAATATCTCAATCAGTGTGAGTAATACCAAAGTACCTCTTGGCACTGTTATTGTTCCCCACTTGGTAAAGGTTTATGGCATTTCATTTCACTGCAGCTTTCCTGCTGCCAGAGCCTCAAGCCAGCCCTTTACTTTAGCTGTATTAATTCTCCTGGGTCAGCCCTGCTTATATTTTGCTTTTAATTGAACATTCTTTTCCTGTCTCACTTTTGCATATTCAGCCTTGATTTTATTCCAGTTTTGCAAGGAATGAAAAGAATGAATATGGCACTGGCTGACTCAGGGACAGCACTGTGAGACCGACCCACCTTCAGCTGAAGGAGAGGAATGATGTGGAAGGTCCCAATGGAAAAGGTTCCAGTTCCTGATGGCCCTGGCACAGGGTGCCCAGAGAAGCTGTGGCTGCCCCATCCCTGGAAGTGTCCAAGGCCAGGTTGGAGCAACCTGATCTAGTGGGAGGTGTCCCTGCCCATGGCAGGGGGTGGCACTGGATGGGGTTTAAGGTCCCTTCCAACCCAAACCATTCCATGAGTCTATGAAAACAAGTCAGAGAGAAGTGAGAACACTTCACTTGGAGAGAGCTTTGCCTTCTCTGGTCCAGGGCCTCTGCCCTCAGATCCCAGGATGCTGGAGTTGCTTGGTACAGCAACCTGGCACAGCAGGCAAGCAACCTGTGTTCCTTCAGATCCCCAGGCCAGGGCCAGAACTGGGATTGGTTTCATTTTGAAGCCTCTCCTTGGCTTTAGCAACAATTTGGTTGGAGGGAGGTGCTGCTCCAGACCCCACAGCCCTCGGTCTTTGCTGCCAGCTGACTTTGCTCAGACCTCCCGGGCTGGGAGAGAACCATTTCAGGAAGGATTAGCTTGGCTTTTTTGGTTTTTGAGTGGAGTGGTGCTCTGGCTGGAGGGGAAGCAGGATATCAGTGGGATGTGAGACTTGTGGGCTGGTTTCTGTGCAGGGCCTAGCATTAGCAAGCCTGGCTTGGCTTCATTTGCTATAATAAGCACAAATAGAATTAATCCTCATGCCTTGCCAGGGAGGAGCGATGGGCTCTGCCAGCCTCTCTCAGGCTGAGGTCAGCCCTGCTGCTGCTTGCCTTGGAGCTATCAGCATCCATGAGGGAGACATCTCCTCCTTGCCACAGAAATATCCAGGGTGCTAATGGTTTCCCAAAGTGCATTTGACTGACTGAATTATAAAGCCAAAATAGAGTAAGTTGCTTGTAACAAATCCTGCTTGACCAGACTGTGAGCAAGCCCTGGGCAAACCTCTGGTCCCAGGCCTGAGCTTTGATTTGAACTACAATACCAGGAGCAGCAAGGCAGATTTGCTTCCTTTACCTCCCCACCATCAAAGCCTCTGGATTAAAACTGCAGCCTCTGGTCAATTTTTGCACTATTTTACTTTAGTTTTGCCTTATTGACCATCCAGTTATAAGATGGGATCGCTCCCAGATCTGACAGTGCTGCAACACAGCATCTTATTCCTAATCATAGAACCACAGAATGCTTTGGGTTGGAAGGGATCTTAAAGCTCATCCACTTCCACCCCCCCTGCCATGGGCTGGGACACCTTCCATGAGACCAGGTTGCTCCAAGCCCCATCCAACCTCTCCTTGGGCACTTCCAGGGATGGAGCAGCCACAGCTTCTCTGGGAAACCAGTTCCAGGACCTCAGCTGATGCTCTTTACAGCCCTGGAAGGAGGTGAGAAGAGCCAGGAGCCCTCCTTGGAGTGGGAGCGGAGTCAGCTCATCCAGCCCCAGCTCAGCTCTGTCTCCAGGGTCTTCTTCCTACCCAAATCTTCACCCTTGCCACTCTGCTGGTTCTGGCAGAGGCTGCTGACTTCCCCACAGTGCTGGTGCCAGGTCAGGGGTGCCCCAGCCCCCAGCTGCCTGCCAGGGACCCCAGGGCTGCCTGGGTGTGAATGCACACACTGTCCAGGCTGCCTCTGCCTTGGCACGGGCACAGTGACACAGCCAGGCCATGAGGAGCTGCTCAGCTCTCAGCTCCCAGCACAGAACTGTTCTCCCTTGTGAATGGCCTGGCTCCTCAGCCAGGATTATGTGTCTGAACAAGCCCTCAGCTCAGGAGCAGCTGTTTTCCAGCTATTGCCTAACAAAGAAAACTTTTATGGCTACAGAAAAAGAGCAGGACTGGGTTTTTCTGTAGCAGCCATCTGATCTGAGAGCAGCAGGGCTTTAGGAACCCACTGAGGGCCCGAGCTGCTCCTCACGTGTGTGGTCACTCACACCCTGCCACGAGCATCGCCCTGGACCTGCCGGCTCAGCACCACCCCATGCCACAGGATTGCACCCACGGAGCAGGGACCCACAGGCATGAACAGGCAATGCCTTCCCTTTGGCATCATGTGCACTTCTCTCCCTGCCTGCCCTAAAACATTTCCAGGCTTTCCCACTGACCTGGACATTGCACCAGCCCGCCCTGAGCTGCCTGTGCTGTCAAAGCACCAAGAGCCCAGCCCACCTGGAGCTGTGAGATGTGGTTTCTCACGGTGGGCTCATGTCTTTCCCCTTGCAGATTTCACCCTTTCCTCTTCCCTCCGCATCTTCCTCATTTCCCAGATGAAGCACAAGAGAGAACAGACAGTCTGCAAGTGCCTGAGTCAGAGGAGCCTAATGGATGAGGCGGCAATTCACTGAAAGCACTTTGTTTAATTGAAAAGCTCTGCCTGTTGCTGCCAAAGGGAGCCAGAATGTGGTTCCCCTGACAGGTCCTAAGTAGCTGACACGATATATGGAGGCTCAGGCCCCAGCCCTGCTGTGTTCAGCTCCTTGGCTCTCCTCCTGCTCCCTGCAGCAAGCTGAGTTGCCTTGGCAGGATGGTGGTACCTTGCCAGGGGTCTCTCACCACAGCTGCCCCCTGGCTGTGCATTCAGTAGGCAGATTTGTGCCCTGCCAGAGGGGAGTTGAGTGTTCCCGCTTGGGTCGAGCAGCTTTTGGGGTGTGAGGGAGGCTCTGTCCTGCTGGGAAGATGCTCTCCCTGCTCTCTGCACCTCAGGCTTAGCAAAGGAGGTTGGAGGGGAAAGCATCTTCATGGAATCATGGGCTGGTTTGGTATGGAAGGGACCTTTAAAGGTCATCTAGTCCCACTCCCACTGCAATAAAATTTTTTCCTCTGATTTTTCTCTTTCTTTGTCACTTATTATCTACACCAGGCCTTTTATTTGGATTCAGCACTCTGCAGTGCATCCAGCAGACAGATCCAGGGAAAGGAGGATTCTGTCAAGTCCACTGGGCACCAGCTGGGCAGGGGCACTCAGAGGGCAGCCTGCCCTCCTCCATCCACCCCCTTTAACCACACTGCTGGACCTTCAGGTGCCAGTGCACTCCAGGTGCTCTGCCTGAGGACTCAAAGCCTGGGCTCCAACATCCCTGGGGAGGGATTCCTGACAACCCTCCCCTCTTTCCCTGGCCAGGAGGCAGAGAGCAGCCTCAGCTCCTGGTCTCCTGTCCCCTCTCCCTGCATGACCTGAGTTGAGTCAGGCGGTGCCAAGCTGGGAATGTGTTCCTATGTCTTCAGTGCCCTCCTGCCTGCCCTGCCACACCAGCCTCATGAACCACCAGGACTCACACAAAGCTCCAGCCCCTCTGGGATAGCATCCTCAGTGCCATCTGCAGTTTACAGCAGGAAAAGGTAGGATGAAGGGCTGCGTGCCCTGCTCTGCCTCAGCAGCATCCCTTTGCTTGCTGTGCCAGGGAAGAGCAGGCAGGAAGAGGTTAACTCAGGCTGAGTCCCTGCTCTGTGTGTGTGCAGAATAATGAATGCAGAGGAAGCTTTGGGGAGATTCAGTTCGAAGCAGCATCGCCCCAGTGCTGGCTCCTCTCAGCTTGGCACCGGGAGGATGAAATATTTCCTGGTCATTCTATGTGTGTGACTCAGAAATTGACTTTCAGATAGAAGAAATCTTTTAAGAGCCGATAGTTTCAATGTCTTTTTTTCTCTCTCTCTCTTTCTCTTTTTTTGCCCACACTAATGGCAACAGCAGCAGCTGCATTAAGTGTTTTGGATAAAATTCAACACAAAAGCCTCTGTCTCCTGGAGAGTTTGGTCCAATAAATCCTGCTCTAAGTATGAAATGGGTTTAGGGGAACCCATTGTGAAACCACAATTCCTGAGGGCTGGGTCCCTCTGTGCCCGCTGCCTCACCGGGCACCACGCAGCCCTTTTGGCACAGGAGCTCAGGGAAGAGGAGCTGGGCAGAGGCTTCAGCAGCTTTGCAGGGGTTGCCAAGGGCCCTCGGAGGGACTGTGAAAACCTTGGCTCCTTGCTTCTCCAAAAAGAAGAGGGAGAAAGGAAAAAGCTGGATCCCTGCATGCCCTGAATCTTAATCTCTTCTCTTTCAGCTCGAGTTCTGCTTCCCAGCACCATCCATGTTTTCCATTAAGGAGGGCTCCTGGAAGCTGGGTGTCCTTGTGGCATTCACCAGTGCCAGGGATGGTGGCTCAAACCCATAGCAGGATGGTTGCTGCTCATCTCTCCTGCACCCCTGGCATCCAGGGGCACAGCTGGGGCCTCCTGGGACCCCAAATTCCAAGGGCAGTGTGTTCCATAGGGTGGGAGATTCCATCAGTAGGGACTAGGACAGCCCTGGCTGTGGGAGCTCACAAATTCCTGGTATTTTAAAGAGCTTGTGGCAGAAGGAAATGGGATAGGGTTGCCCAGAGAGGTTGTGGGTGTCCATCCCTGGAAGTGTTCAAGGCCAGGTTAGACAGGGCTTGGAGCAAGCTGGTCTGGTGGAAGGTGTCCCTGCCCATGGCAGGGGGTGGAATTAAATGGTGTTTAAAGCCCCCTCCCCCAACCCAAACCATTCCATTGTTCTGTATTTCTCTCAGACAGGATTCTGTGGAAGAACAGGGCTGGGGTATCAGCACTTCCAATAAAGGTTGAGCTGAATTTGACACGGAGAGAGCTCTGATCTCAGAGACAGGAACATCCTCCAGGGTGGCCATGTGGGGAGAAAACAGCCCTTACCAGGTAGGAAGTCTAAACCAAAAGAGCTGAGGACAAACTGGAGCGACCCAGGCAACCCCACGATGGGAAGTGGTGAAATGAGAGCAGCGACTGGGAACATCCAATTTCAGCTGGGCAAAACCCCCAGCATCTCTTACATGAGAACAATCTGTGTCTGGGCTCAAAAATGATCTGGTGTTTAAACCAGGAAAGGCTCTCTGGGTCCTCCTCAGAATATTCTGCAGCCCCACATTGCTGTATCCGTGACTCTCCTGCCAAATCCTGCCCCTTGTCCCTCGTCACCACCTAAGCATTGGCGAGCTGAAATTTTTGCTGTATGGGAATGAAAAAAATTGCTTTGGTTGCACTTTCTCTCCAGCTAATCCAATTTGTCTCCTTACTGCTTTCAAATGCCTTTTAAGGATTCCCAGCAATGTATTATAGAAATCCATTTGCTGAGATGCAGCGAAGAGGGGCATTTTTATTTTACAGTTATTAGTGGGTGACAAGGTAAGTAACTCGGGGAAGATTGATCACCCAACTAAGCATTTTTACTTTCTCAATTAATCCTGGCATGATTGTAATAAATCCAGGAGTGGGAGTAATTAGATGTGAACGGACCCCACTTCCTTTTGCTGCTGCGTGTCAGGGGTAATGGATAGAGACATCTTTCTCTTGGAAGTGGCCTAGGGAGACGTCCAGTTAGATGGGATTTCTGGAAAGAAAGATAGATGTCAGGGGCCAGTGTTCACTTTTTCCTCAATGGAGAACAGATTTATGCTATCAATCCACATTAAGAAGCCTTCATGGCTACATAGAAATCCAGCAAGAGTAATTCAATTAGCCCCATGCACTTTTGAAGATGGGATTTGATAATGGAGGATCATTTGCCCCTGAAGTTCACGCTGAATTTTTTTTCTGCTTCTTTCTTTTATTCTTTTTATTTTCTTTTTATTTTTGATTAAAAGAGCCATTGTGGTTCACTGGATGCTTTTGTCCCCAAGCTAAGAGGTTGCTAGGTTAAGCCCTAAACCATGCTGGAGGTTCATGGCCACTGAAACACAGCAAGATGGCACCTGTAGGAGTGTGTGTTGCTCTGATCTGCTGTGTATGGGCACAAAAAACCCTCTTCCCTGCGTGACTGCAGCCCTTCATCTCATGCCATCACAGACCAGGGTGCCACTGGCCAGGCTGAACCCCTCCTACCCTGTTATTACAGCTCATAACACTCAGTGGTTTTTGGCTCTCATACTCAGTCTCCTGGAGTCACGTGAATATGTGCAAATTCAGCATAATTTCCTGCTTTTAAAGCTGAGGGTTAAGGAGCACACCGTGGAGAAAAGCTTGGATCCCAGGAGCTCCTAAATCTTGGGGCAAAACTGACATTTCAGAAGATTAGCTTTACATTTTGAACTCAGTTTAAGGCTGCCATCCTGATTTGGGGAGGAAGAGGCTGACTCCTTGAATTTGTGACTAGAGGATGTGACAGATCCCCACACGTTCCTTGTGTCCCCCCATAACTAAGGGGGAAAGGGCTTTGCAGGTCACTGCCACACACCAGCCACCGATCCAAGTGGTGCTGTCCCCCACCACTGCAGAGGGACAGCAGCTCCCTGTGACTCCCCTTGGATGCTGCAGAGCCCAGCATGGCCAAAGGGAAGTTGCTGGGGGGCTGCAGTGGGATGAAGCCCCTCTGTGTGGGTCCTCTGACAGGGAGCTGCTCCCCAGCCCTCAGCCCAGCTCCCACTGAGATCTCATTAATAGATTTACTTATTTGAAAGTCATTATACAGGCAGACAGCCTCATAGATGGAGGATCCCAGGGGCAACTTGTTAGCAGCTGCTCTGTAGCTACATCAAGAGATTTTCTAACAGTACACAAAAGACATTTGACAATGTCAGAAACCACCAAGAGGGATTAACTTAAAAGAGAAAGAAGAGGGGGGGAAAAAAGCACATTAAAACATGTCTTGGAGCTTATCAGAGATGGAGCAGAAAAACCAGCCGGTGGGGTGTGGAGACAACCAGTGAAGAAACTGGGGGCCAGCCCAAGCAGGAACGGGGACACCATTTCTCACCCCTGGGGAAGAATTTCCGATCGACGTCGGGGCTGTGCTTTGCTTTGCCAGGGTATTCACACAGGGCTTTTATTTGCTTTAAAGGCTTGGCTTAAAATCCTGTGGGTTTCCTGCTCTGACGTGTGTGCCACAGCAGTGTGAGGGATGGGCTCTGCTCTGGGCCTTGTGCTGGGCTCAGAGGAGAGGGGATCATCGAATCCCAGGATAGTGGCATGGTTTGGGTTGGAACTTAAAGCTCATCCCATTCCACCCCCTGCCACGGGCAGGGACACCTTCCACTAGACCAGGCTGCTCCAACCTGGTCCTTGAACACTTCCAGGGATCCAGGGGCAGCCACAGCTTCTCTGGGCAACCTATATCTCATTTTCATCTTGTTCCAGCCCCTCAAAGACAGAGGGATTTAGCCCATGGTCACCGATACTGCCACTCTCAGATACCCAACCTGATACACCTTAAAGGATCTGCTCTCAGCAAGTGCCAAGAACCTGCCCATGGACACCAAGCCCCCACCAAGAGAGGCTGGAGGATGAAGGCATGACACTTGTGATAGCCCTGGCTGAGAGCTGTGATAACGAATATCATGAAAGGGAAGTGCTTCGGGGTCAAACGGTGGAGAGATGCTGGAGTGAAACTGCTGAGAGCAGCAGGAGTGTCTGTACAGTCATTCTGGAGAGGCAATAACTCGCAATAAAGGAGAGACCTTCACAGAGTTACTCAGCCCAGCCTAAAAGAAGTTCATTTGCCTGTGCCACGAGCTGTTAAAATTAGAAAAATCTTCAAAGGACGGGGGGAAAAAAAATAAAAATTGCAGTCCTGCCGAAAATGTGACAGCTGCTACTGCTGGAGGGGAAAGGCCTGGTGAGGAGAAGCCTTGCCCAGGCAGTTAACTTCAGATGTGGAAGAAATACCGTGGGCATCGCTGGGGCTGCTCAGGGCTGGCACATAAATGGGTGGCTGAAGGTCAGGGTTGCTCAGCTGACCAGTGCCAGGCAGGGTCTCACAGCCCCACAGGGGGTTGGGAAGCCACTGGTGCTGGAACTACCTGATGGGAATGATCACAGAGCTCCCTCCCCAAATTTTAGCTCCCCTCCTTCAAAAAAATCTTGGAATTTCCATCCAAATGCATGCAGAAGGGAGAGAAAGCAAACACTGTGTAATTCCTTGTAGGTTTTTCAAAATATTTTGATTTTTCAGAGTCCGACTGAGCCACCTCCAAACAAGTTCACAGGAGTTTTTGTGAGCCCCAGGTTTACAGAAGAGCCGGGACAAACCCCAGTGTTCTGTTTATTTGTGTCAGCTACAAGGTTTATTTATTTTGTGCACTGATTTGCCAAAGAATTTGGCTCGGTTTTCCCACAGAACCACCAGTTTCTTGGCCTGTTTTTTCTCTTATCAGTGTGAAGCTTCAGCAATACCGTGTGGGAATGTGCACATTGTCCCTAAAAAGGTGCTCAGTGGATTCTTCTCCCTCTCCTGCTTTTTGGTGCTGCACTTTGGAAAAATCCTGCTCTTTATGAACTCTATTAAACCTGCACAAGGAGAGTGGCATCCTGGGCAGCTCGTGTCTCACCTCCCCCCAAAAGCCTACAAGGCTGAGTAAATCCACTCAAAGAACTGACCATATTGGGGCAAATACATTAAAAAAAAATCAACAACAAAAAAACCCCCCGCCTGTGAAATCCATTTTTCTCTTCACAGCTTTGAAAGCAGATGGTGGGGTGGGGCTAAAAGGAGAGAACTAACAAACAGAAAATAGTACAAACACAGTGTAAATAATTCTTCCCCTCTCCTCTCCTCCAAGTGCTGGAGCAAAGTGTCACAGCTGGTTTCTTCCACCTCGAGCTGAGATTGTTTCTGTGATTTACGGTCGAGCAGCGCTCGAGGAATACAATAAAAATTAATAATTAAAATAGGAAAAAAAATAATCTGCCAGGAGCTTGAAATATTTTTAGCTGTTTGCTGGAGTTTATAATAGCAGTGATGTATAATAGAAGTGGAGCCCTTTGTGAGGAACCTCCACAGTGATGACTCTGGGGCCTGGCCTTGGCTTGTGATGGATGGAGTCTTCCCACAGCAGCTGGATGCTGCTCCCATAGCCCTCATCCAGAAATCACACTTTTTGGTGAAGTTTTTTGGTAAGAAAATGTGATATTGTGTCTCCTGCTTCAGGTCGCTTTGCCCTGTGGCACCTTCTTGGCAGGGGAGAGCATGGGATGCTCCCTGGGGTTTTGCAGGCAGGTTTGGAAGAGTTACACCCTGCCAGGTGCAGGCAGGTTTCCTGCAGACCTGAGCACACTGTGGGCCACTTTCTTCTGAAAATCAGCTCTCTGAAGCCCTCACTGAGGTGATAAAATAATACATGCTTTGGAATAGGCAGCCTTTCTTCAGTGCTGGATTGGGAACTCAGATTTATGGGACAGAAATGGAAGCTTTGAGTGGAATGAGACCTGGGAGAGGGTGTGGGGTTTACAAGAACAGCCCCAGCATTGAGACAGTCACCGTGGGAATGCCAAATGCCTGGTTTAAGACAGAAAATGTACATGTTGCCTTCTCTGTAAACCATGCAGCAGTTGGGATATCTTCAGATTTATGTGATCTCTGGTGTTTCATCCTCGTCAGGGTAGAAGGTAGGCTTGGACAGCATTTTGAACACTCAGATTCATTTATTTCTATCTTGTAGCTAAATTCTCCTTCTGTTCCAGGGGAGGGCAAAAGGATTGGCACATCCACAATTGCAGGGGCAAAGAGCACAAACAGCCTGCTCAGAATTTAGGGCATGAACAGGATGGAGATGCAGAGCCTCACAGGGCAGGATGCTGCTGTGTGCTGAAATACGCTCATCAGAAGACACTGGGGCACATCATGTGTCATGTCCTCTCCTGGCACGGTGGCACTGGCGTGGTTAAACTTCACCCTGGGATGGGTAATTCACCCTGGGTCACAAACAGGACTTGTTTAGGGCCATCAAGTAAAACAGCCTTGTAAACCGCCTCTGGGGGCTGGCTAATTTATGGAGGGGAGAAACAATATCCCTCCCCTGGTGCCACTTAACTTTTCATTTTATATCTGCAGTAATTGCACATGACATCTGGAAAAATTGCCGTCCAGTTCCCCGAGGAAAAGCCAGGGCAGAGGTCACGGTGCTCCAGGGGCAGACACCCGCAGTTCCCTGCGGGTGTTCAAGGTCAGGTTGGACCGGGCTTGGAGCAATCTGGTCTGGTGGAAGGTGTCCCTTCCCAACCCAAACCACTGCAGAATTCCATGATTCCACGGGAGGGTGGGTGTCATTATGGCTGGGGTAGAAAGCCCTGAGCACCATCTCCCCCGGGAGCCGAGGAGAGGGCGATGGCCCAGGTGATGACTTGGTTTGCCCGGGGATGGAGCACTTATGGGATGTCCACCGAGCAGGACCAGCCCCGCCTCAGTTTCCCCACAGGGAAACCAGGAGCATCCCCGGTGGCAGCCCCAGGGGTGAGTTGGGGGGATGGAAGCGCCAGGGCCCGACCCTCCCAGCGCGGAGCGCTCTGCGCATCCCGGGGATGCGGGATGGAGGGGGCACCACCCGCGGGCGGGGCTGGGCTCCAGCTGGCGCTTACCCTGGGGGGGCAGCGGGGCCGGCTGCGGTCCCTACACCTTTAAAAGTCTCCTCACGTTGCGGCGCTGATTATCCATTAACCCGAGGCGAGCTCCCTTTCCTGGGGGTGGCGTTCGCGGCAGCTCCGCAATAAGAGCTGGCAGCAGGGCGGGCGGGCGGACGCGCTGCCTTCCTCCCTTTTTCTTTCTCCTTCCCTCCTCTCCCCCCTTACCCCCGCTCCCTCCTTATCAGCAATTCAGATTGCATGCAAATCTGCGGGCTTTCTTACAGGGGCAAGGCAGAGAGGACCGAGCGCTTCTCGCCGGCCGCGGCTTCAGGGAGAGATACTCTCCCCTCCCCTCCCTGCCTCCCTCCCTCTTCTCTTTCTTTCCTCCTTTTCACCTCCTCGAACAAAAGTAGCCCTTCTCCCTGCGCCAGCGCTGCCTGCGAGCGGGGCCGCTTTGTCTGCCCGCGCCGTCGGGGGACCGGACCGGGTCCGGACCGGCACCGGGGCTATGGGGGGACAGCGGGCGGCCGGTGCCCGGGCGCTGCTGGCACTGCTGGGACTGGGACTAAGGCTGGCACTGGCGACCTGCCCCGAGCGGGAGCTGGAGCGGAGGGAGGAGGAGGCCAACGTGGTGCTGACGGGCACGGTGGAGGAGATCATGAACGTGGACCCGGTCCACCACACCTACTCCTGCAAGGTAAGGGGTGCTGCGGGGGAACTTCGGGGCCCCCCTCCCTCCCCGACGGGCGCCGGCTGGGTTAGGGCGCATGTGGTTCTGATTGTGCACGCCGGGGCTTTGGGGTGTAATTAGGTATTTTTAGACTGCGGAGTCGCTCCCGCAGCTGTGTCGAGGGGGAATCTCTCAAGGTTGCTTTTTATGGGCATTTCCCTCCTTGCCGTGATGCGGAGCTGGTTCCCAACTTTCTCTCCGGCGGGGTTTGGGCTGCCGGGAAGGTGCTCGGAGTCGCTCGCTGCGTCTACCCAGGGCTCCCTGTTTACTTTAGCAGCATCTTGAGTTCCTCCAGCCCGAGCTATTGTTTAACTACGAATCTGGCCCCTGGCTATGGTTTTTTTTTTTTCTCCCCCCTAAGCTGAGAGACGGTAAAGTACTGAGCAACCTGAAATACCATCCGCCTGCTTGACAGAAAACGTGCCGGATGGCTTAACCCTTCCCGGGGCAGGAATCTCACGTGCAAGGACATGCTGCTACATTGCCTTTTTCTTTTCTCCCCATCCCCTTTTCTACCTATCCTTAAAAGAAATCCTGCGGTTCCTGCTTGTGGTTGGTGCTGAGCGGGGCCTGGGGTGATGCTCAGCGGTGCCTTGATGGGAGAGGGCTGCTGGGGCAGGGGAAGGTGAACTTTACACCGCGGTGCTGCCCTGTGTTTTGGAGCATCTCTCAGCCCAGAGCAGTGGTTGAACAGCCCCTGCCTGTCCAGCTGGTGCCCGGTGCCTCCCGCCTGCTCTGCCCCGCGCTGCACCACGCAGAACAATCTGTACCTTGCAAATTAGATCACAGACCCTCCGGGCTCGAGCAGGGACCGTATGTTTGCGAAGCGTCTGGCACATCCTGGGTGCTATGTGGAAAATTAATAAGCTGCTGCGAGCAGCCGGTGTCCTGCGGCAGCGTGGGGCACATATGGCTGGGTGGATGTGGCCACCTGGGGCTGGGGCAGGGGTGCCCCAAGGAGCGGGTGGGAGGTGGTCCAGGGAAGGCTGGTGATGAGGGAGAAATGCCCGTGTGAAGAACGAGCGTCTTTCCTCCCACTGCGGACACGCAGCGAGGTGTCTGGCTGGCGTAAAAATCATCTCGCCGCATCAGAGCGAGACCCTGGGCCAGGAAACACCGGGATGGGAAAACCTGCTGGCTCAGCAGCTCTGCCTCTGGAAGGGGCAATCCATCCAGCCCGAGTTTGGAGGAACCTGGGCTGCCCGTGGTAGTTCGTGTGAAACACAGTTGGCATTCCTTATCTCGGGAAGGGAAGTCTCTCGCCCGCTTTTCCCTGAGCCACCCCAAGCAGTGCTGTGGACAGGCTTGTGCTGCTTATTTCAGAGTTAATGGGTTTTGCTGGTGTCACAACAGCACCCGGAGGCCGGAACGTGCTCCCGAGATACTGTTTCAGTCCTGGAGTCCTGTAAGAGAAAGTGAAAGGAGGAAAACCTTCCCTCCTGCCTTAGATGGAAGTGCCCAGCCGGTTCCATCCCATCTGCTGACTTTCCTGGTCACGCTGTGACATTTAGTGATTTTCATAGAGCAGTGGTTCTCAGTCTCTTTACCTGCACATCAGCCTGTTCTGTGTCATTTGTAAAGGCATTTCATAGCCAGGAAAAAAGCTTTGAAATGGGACTTGGGGTGTTTTAAGGACCTGAAAGTAGATAAATCTCCCTTAACTGTAATGATTTGTAAATGAGTAGCTTTGCAGCAGCTGTTGGCTTGTTTCACTCCGAGATCTCCCAAAGTGTTGGAATTGCTGTGGGTTCTGCTGATGCCGGGTTAGACCTGACCTGCCTGTAGTTTGTAGTTTGGGCTGGATTTTTTTATAGCAGGCACTTAATTTGCCACAGGGCAGTTTGGGCACTAAATCTGACCACTGGCTCCTGGTGCCCTGTGGAACTGGGATAAGCCCAGGTACAGAAAGGATCTTGCAGGTGAGGAAATTCACGTCCAATTCCTCGCTGTCATTCTCTGGTAACTGTTACTGAGGCCCTGGGGTTACCTCCAGATACCGCAGTTATCTCTTGTCAGGTTCTTCTTTATCTGCAGAGGAAAGTGTGCAGTGGGAGTTCCCTGGAGCCCACACCCAAAATAGTGAGTGTTACTGGTGCTGGGTGGTCTGGGAGGGAGCAGGCATGTGGATATCTGGGAATGCTGCACTCGGGTATTGTTCTTCCCAGTTAAACTCCAAACCCTCCCAGCTGTAGCGTTTGATAGATGAAGATAAGCACATTACAACTCAGAAGAAATGTGAAGTTAATGTTAGGTAAACACCCATAAATAGCTATCAGCCATTCATGTGCTGGGAGAGGAGATGAAAAAGGGAAGAACAGGCTGACAGAACTCCTGAAACAGGCTGATGTGCTGCTTCTCCAAGGGGTTTGACGTGGGAACAGGCACTGTGCTCGCTCCTGACTGCAGCCCCCGGCTTGCTCTGCTTCCCAGGCTCTTGGTGCTGCTGCTCATCCTCTGTGTTGGCATTGTCCTTCCTGCTTGGAGCCCTCTGATGTGCCTTATTCTGGGCTGACCCGATATTTATGAAGGCAGCTCCTATTTATAGGACAAACCCAGGTTCTATATGTGCTATAGGAAGTGTCGAAAAGGATGTGGATCCTGTTGCAAACAATGGAGCCTGTATTTTGGGGGGTAGCAGCAGCTGCTCTCCAGGCAGGGTGGGATGTGGAAGTTGCTGGGGGAGGTGGGTTTGGTAGCTCCTGGGGAAAGGGCAGCTTGGCTCCTGCCAGGGAAAGGCACAGTGAGTGACAAAAAGGGGAGAGGGACTGGCTGTGGTCAGGAGGGAAGGGCTGGGCAGAGGGAAGTTGCAGGCAGAGCTGATGCTGGCCTTCATCTCCCAGAACTGCCAAAATCTAGTGGTGACCCTTCTTCCTGCTGTCCATCCAGCCACCTGCAAGAGGAGACTGCTCTAACTTCTCATCTTTCTTTCCAAACCCAAGGCTGGCATTTCTCGAAGCATATTCCTGGCAGGAATTGGGTAGCACTGCACAGGTGGTCCCCTTCCCTGTGGGATGGGCCCACGTGGCATGTGGGAAAATCCTTTTGCTTTCTGGGGTTTTTACTGCACTTAAAATATACCCTTGCAAGGATCTGATTGAATGAAGTTGTTGCTGTTCTCTACTCTGCCTCCCTGTAGCTGCCAGGAGTCTTGTAAAACAGTCTTAATCCAGTGTTTTATGTGCTCCCTGGCAAAGCAGTGAGTGAGTGAGCCTGCTATAGGGAAGGGACTTTTTGGGAATAGGTTCCAGCCCAATTTTCTGTCTCTCTTCCTTTTCTTCCCCAATCCTTGATGTAGCCAGTGAGTCACCGGTGACAAAGTCTTAATTGTGTGTGATGATGAATGGGATGCCCTACAGGTAATTGCTTGGTCTTTGGTGCCTTCCCATCCATTCATTATAGAGGAGAAGGGTGGGGAGAAGGCTGGTGGACTCTGATGTTGCTTGTGAGTGCTGTGGCCTGGCTCTGAGGTGTATGACTGGAACAGCCATGCCAATTAACTCAAATTACCATCTGCTGCAGGAGAGGGGGGTGAGCTTTAGCCTTTCTCCCCCCCCTCTTAGACCAGGCTGTGAAAATGCCCCATATCCACCTTTTTCAGCACCAGCCTCAGGCTGCGCTTTCTGCCTGCCTGGTGTATTTTTTTTCCCCTTCCCTTTTGTCTCCTTTGTGTTCCTGGGTTTTTGCCCTGGTTGCTTGTGCACCTCAGCTCCTCGCAGAGCGCCTGCCCTGCGGGCTGCTGAGGAGGAGGAGGAGGAGGTGGGGCTGCAGGAAGGTGTCTTGACTTGACTGCGGGGAGAAGCACAACCACGGGGAGCTGAGCTGCTGCGAAACAGCTGGTCCCGGCTGGGGAGGCAGGAGGCTCCTGTTAGCACGGGCTTGTGCAAAGCTGTGCCCTTCAGCACCCTGCTCACCTGGGTGCCACGGCTGCAGGTGGCCCCCAGGGCTCTTGGAAGGGGCTGCCCCGTGTGGCACCGGCTGCATGTGGTGGAGCAGATGTCCGTGTGGATGGTGGGATTCCTGTCGGATCAGAGGGGAGGGAAGCTGCCTGTCACAGCTCCCCTTGCCATCTGAGGCTCCCTCTGTGTGCTGGTTGAGTGCCATCTCTCTCCCAAGAGCAGAGCTGGTGCTGGCAGGGCTGTGCACAGGCAGCTCTTTGAGCAGGTTGCTTCAGAGAATCGTGGAATGGTTTGGGTTGGAAAGGACTTTAGAATTGGAGAATATCCTGAGTTGGAAAGGACTCACAAGGTTCATCCAGTCCAACCCCTGGCCCTACACAGACACCCCAAGAATCCCACCCTGTCCCTCAGAGTGTGGTCCAGACATTCCTGGAGCTCTGGCAGCCTTTGGGGCTGTGCCCAAACCCTGGGGAGCCTGTTCAGTGCCCATCACCCTCTGGGGGAAGAACCTTTTCCTAATATCCAACTTAAACCTCCCCTGGTACAGTCCCATGCCGTTCCCTCTGGTCCCACTGATCACCAGAGAGAAGAGGTCAGTGCTGCTTTTCCACTTCTCCTCCCTTAAAGACCATCTCATTCCAACCCGCAGTGGCTTTGAAGGCACTGTTGTCCCTGTCCCTCTCTGTAGCTCTGCCAAGCAGCTTGAATTTGGGCTGTGCAGGGAGGGACATATCCTGAATGTGAGTTACTCCCTGTGCTTTGGTGCTGTGGAGTGACTTTAGCACCCAAGGGGTGTTGACTCCCTTCAGGGTAGGAGACAGATGAGTGTGAAAACACGTGGGTAGCCTGTCTCTAGCAAACCTCTCCATGCCTGGGAGCAGCTAAGGCATGTGCAGCTTCCAAAGAGGAGCTGTCACAGCCCTGTTTATACCTGGGGTGGTTTTTGAGCTCAGGTATGCAGGAGAACAGGGCTCACCTTGCTAATGCACAGTTGGTTGGATAATATATTGCTGTGTGGATCACAGCACTTGCTGGGCTGGATGGGAGCTGAGACCCATCAAATCCAGGGTTCTCCTCCAAGGAGGGCAAATACACCTTAAGGAGAAGATGTGAGAAATAGGAGGATTTGGGAATGAAATGCATTCTTAAACTTTGTTCTTCACCTTCATTTGTATCTGTAGAGTAAAAGCAACACTAAATTTGTTCCCTTTTCCTGCTTGACAGGTGAGTCTGGTGCTGAGCAGGAGGGTCTGACCCCAGCCTGCCTGCTCCTGTGGCACTGGGAATGGCCTTGTTCCCCTGTCCCTGTAGCTGCCTGCTCCCAGTTGTGGCAGGACAGTGTGTAGGAGTTTGGCTCAGCATCGCTGTGGACCTTGAAGCTTCTCGAGCAGGACACTGCTGAGATCATTCCCCTGAAATTCTGGTGTTAGGCTTTCAAAAATGTACAAGATTGATTAAGGGTCATGAGACTTGCATCCCTCCACCATGCATTTACCCTTTTGCTTGAACTCTGCAGTGTCAGATCTTTGTGTGTGTCTTCTGTAGTCACTGAGTAATGGGATGGAGGTATTTGGCACAGAGGAAAAGCCTCTGAACTGTCTCACAGAAGCCTGGAGGGGAGCACAATGCCCTTGAAGGGCTGTGCAGGGCAGAGGCCACTGAGCTGCAGTGGCAGAGAACTACAGAAATGGCTCATTCTCCAGTGGGATAAAGTCTGCCCTGTGCTTTCCTCCTCAATGGCAACAATTCCCCCCACCCAACATCAAGCATAGAAGCTGCAGTGTGAGCAGTGTCTGCCCCCCTTTCACCCTCTCCCAAAGTGTGGGAGAGACCTGTCTGCCCACCTTCCTGTGAGCATCCATTCCCCCTCCCCTCGGGAATTAGACTCTTCAAGTGGAGAGCCCCCTTATCTCTGAGCCACCCCCTCCCTGACTGCTTTGGGCTTGGCACGGGGTGCTGAAGTGCCCTTGGGGCTGGAGGATGGAGGGAGATGATGGCAGAGTGTGATGAAGCAGCTCTGAGCCTGCCAGCCCAGGGATGCCTGTGGTCACAGCGATGCCCCTGCTCTCAGCAGCCGCCCTTGCTCCGAGCAGAAACCTCTGATGAGCTGTTCCTATTACATGTGGCTCGCTGGCTCTGCCCTGTGCTGTGTTTCCCTGCAATGGAGTTGCAGCAGCAGGAGGATTTCTGAGCTAGCAGGAGCAGATGGGGACGTGTCTCTGGTGTCCTGTGTGCGCTGAGGTTCATTTGAGAGCTGCTGCTTCCCTCCTCTGGGGTGTTTCTTTTGGCCAGTTTGCTGCAGAGAGAGGGATGAGCCAGCAGTGGAGGGCAGGGACACTGGCCTGGAACCACTGGCAGTTAGTGGCTACTAACTTTTGTGGCCAGGAGCTTGGATGAGTAAATTGAGATGGGCTCCTCCTGCCAAATCCTCTGTGTTCTACCAAATCCAGCTTGCAAAGGTTTTATTTAGTAATTTTTAGGAACATGAGTTGCCTTTGACATTTCTATGTGCAACATCATCTGCTCTGCCTTTGTCTTCCCAAGGTACTGGTGCCTTGTCAGAGCCACCAGGCTCCTTTCTTTCCTCCACCCAACCCACCTGCCTCCTCCTGCCCCAGTTTCAGGCTGCTGTGCTGCAGTTCAGAGCATCCCCCGTGGATGGACAATGCTCTCTTTAGCTCTGCATCCTTCCCCAGTTGGGACTTCCAGCCATTTCATGTTCCTTTCAAAGCCTTTTTTTTCCATTCAGAAGTGTTTTCTTCTCCTTTGACATGTTTCACCACTGAGATTTCCCTGCAAGTCAGGGTGTTTCTGGGAGAGCTGCAGCAGAGGGCTTTGGCAGGAGGAGCACTGTGTGCCTTGCCTTGCTCTCTGTTGCCCACACATTTCATGCTTTTAGAGCTAATGAAATTAGCTCTGCCAGCCCAGCCCACTCCTGTGCACCTCGTGGCAACACCATAAAAATTCCGAGACAACCTCACGAGCCCCTTTCTCCTTCTCCTCCTCCAAGGTGCGAGTCTGGCGCTACCTCAAGGGCAAAGACATTGTCACTCACGAGATCCTCCTGGACGGTGGGAACAAGGTGGTCATCGGTGGCTTCGGGGACCCGCTGATCTGTGACAACCAGGTGTCCACAGGGGACACGAGGATCTTCTTCGTGAACCCGGCCCCGCAGTACCTGTGGCCGGCGCACCGCAACGAGCTCATGCTCAACTCCAGCCTCATGAGGATCACCCTGCGCAACCTGGAGGAGGTGGAGCACTGCGTGGAAGGTGAGGCTGGGTGTGCCCTGGGGTGCTCTGAGCTCTGCTGGGCGTCCTGTGCTCTTACATTGATGGGCAAGTGACCTTTGTGAGGGCACTTGGGGTGTTCAGCTGGAGAAGGGGAGGCTGAGAGGAGACCTCATTGCAGGTCCAACTTCCTCGGGAGGGGCAGGCACTGATCCCTCCTCTATGGGGACCAGGGACAGGACTTCATGGAATAACCTGAAGTTGTGCCAGGGCAGGGTTAGGTTGGATATGAGACAAAGGTTCGTCCCCCAGAGGGTGGTGGGCACTGAACAGGCTCCCCAGGGCACTGGGCACAGCACCAAGGCTGTGTTTGGATGATCCTCTGGGCCACAGGGTGTGACTCTTGGGGATGGTCCTGTGCAGGGCTCCTCCTCTGACAGTGGGGTCAAGAGGCAGTGCTTGCAACCAGTGTCACCTAAGCCAAGTTCTTTTATGACACTTTTACTCCAGAATTGGTGCATTTTCAGTTTTCTTTGCGATGAGCTCGATGTGGTTGGAGCATCCCCACTGCAAAGTGCTGTCCTCACACAAGTGTGTCCAGGCTCTCACCAGGGAATTTAGGCTGCTCACACCTGAGTTACATTTTCCTGTAGGTTTAGAGCTAATAAGTTAATAGGTTAATCCTGTGTTGAAGGCCTGTTCTTCATCACAGTCACTCGTAGCTTCCTGTGTCTGGGAGCTTCTTTGCTTGGGAGCCTTGTGGATGAACTCCTGTCAGGGTCTGAGAAGCCAGACGAATTCTGCTTGGAGGTAACTCTTGCTTCTCCAAGGTATAACTAAATTAGAACCCGTCTTAGGCATCCAGGTGTGGAGTTGTGTCTCTGTGAAGAGCAGATCTGGAGCCAGTGGGTCTTTTTTTTCTCTCCTTTTTTCCCCAACCACCTTGAAAACATTCTTCTGTAATAACCCACTCACTGGCTTCCTTCTCGCCCCTTTATGCCTGTCCTGCTTCCAGCAAGAGCTCCAAGCTCAGGGGGGAATGTGGTGCCCCAAAAGTCCTTTGCTGGGCTCTGAATATGTCCTGAGAGCAGATGAGTAAACACGGGAAGGAATGCAGGAATTCTGCACAGACAACAAATAAACAGGCGGGTTTGGCTCCCTCCTCCCCTTGGATGTGCAGCAGAGAGGCCATAACCCCTTTTCCCAGCTGAGAATGCTGACAGGGGTAAATGACCCAACTCTGGGGCTGGGAGAGAATTGGTTCAGCAGAGTGGCTCACGAGGGTGGTGTTTGTAAGCAGAAAGAGCACTGGAGGCTTTCTAAAAACATATATATAAAATATACCATATAATGTGCTCGAAAGATACGAGTCCTGCTCCTTCCATGCACTTAGTGGGGAGAAAGGGACGAGAAAGAGAGTAAGAGTGTGTATGTTTGGTTGTTTTAGTTAAACCTGAGCAAATATTTGGAAGATTTCTCTCTTCTCAAGTGTGCTGAGGTTTTTAGCACGCTTGTTTTGCACATGCTGATGTGAACTGGGGTGGTTCCCATTTGTGGTGAAGGATAAAAGGGAAGGGAAGGTTGGATGGAGACCTCAGGGCAGCCTCCCAGTATGTGAAGGGGACTACAAGAAGCCGGAGAGGGACTGCATCAGGAACTGTAGTGACAGGACGAGGGGGAATGGCTTCAAACTGAAAGAGGGGAAATTTAAGTTAAATATAAGGAAGAAATTGTTCCCTGGGAGGGTGGGCAGGCCCTGGCACAGGTTGCCCAGAGAAGCTGTGGCTGCCCCATCCCTGGAAGTGTCCAAGGCCAGGTTGGATGGGGCTTGGAGCAACCTGGGCTAGTGGAAGGTGAGGGTGGTACTGGATGAGCTCCCTTCCAACCCAGACCATTCTGGAATGTCCCTTAAGGCCCCTGGGAGATGAGAAGGGATCATTTTTTCCTCCTAGTGCTGTAGGCTTGGTGTAGAGCTGGGGCAGGTGGATGTGTCTCTAATCCTTCCCTCCAGTGCAGTACCATCAGAAGAATTTTTGGTGTTGGTCCCAAGTTGTTGTGCAAGGGGGCTGGAGGTGCCAAAGCTGGGCATGTCCCAACTCTTCACTCTCTGCTTGGATTGCAGGTCCACACAGATAGAGGTGGTTTATCTTTATTCCCTGCCATGTTAACCTTGCCTGGTGCCAGATGATTCTCCCTGGGACTCCCCTCTATAAGATCATTTGCTGGATAGATTGCTTCTTTAATTAAGCAACCCCATCTTCCCCACAGCTCCCTAGGATGCTGTTGGGACATGAGGTGTGTTCAGCCTGGCTGGTGTGTTGTTTTGGGGGCTGGAAAGGGCTGGAAAACAGTTTACAGATAACACCATGTGTGGTGGACCTGATTTCTCCAAACTGTTGGAGACCTGTCCAGGGTTTGTTGTTGAGAAGTGACAAGAACAAGGTGACCTTGAGTCACTAATATTTCAGGTAGGTCAAAAGGGTTGCTTAGGGGAGATGTGACTCTTATTGTGGCATCCAGCTGATTTGGCAGCTGTTTCACTTGCCTTGGTAAACCCACTTTTTTGTCATATCCCATGGACTTGCTGTTCTTCCCACTTCTTGGAAGCCTGGCTCTTGTGTGAGTATCCTGTATGCTGAGCACTAGTGGTTTCCTGTGGAGAATATGGACCAAATTTACCTCCAAAACCCTGTTTTTCCTTGAGCCCTACCAAAGCTCAGGCCTCTCCTGAGGTCTCTGACAGTCCCTTTCAGCTCTCCCAGCACATCTGCCCACCTGGCTTCTGGAAAGCCCTGCAAAACCAGGCATGAGAACCTGCTCCTGCCACCCTGGGAACCATTTCTGAACTCCCAGTCTGAGAATTTAGCTCCAGGACTTGTTTCCCATCGGCTCCTCACAGGAGGGTTCAAAGCAAAGCTGCCCAGGACGCTGCTCTTTGCTGCACTTTGAGTTTAAAAACAAACCTTTGAGTGCTTTTGCAGAAAGAATTGGAAGAATGGCAGCAGCTGAGTGGAAAAACATGAATGTTTTGAGTATCTTCATCTTCTGTTGCTCCAGCTTGGAAAAATCCTAGACATCCAAATCTTGCCTGTCTAAGAGGGGAGTTCAAACCAGGGCATCTCTGTGAAACAGCTCAGGTTGGAGTGGAAACAGCGTGATTTGATTATACTTAATTGTGGTAAAAACGCTTTGACCAGCTGTAGTTGAAATGCAAGGCTCCAGCTGAGCTCTGCAAACTGGCTCCAGCACTGGGGGGGGATCTGGAGGGGAGGTTTTTGGTGCTGAAGAGCAGAGGAGCAGCTCTGGGGCTGGGACCCAGTTTGGGACTGGGCAGAGCAGGATGTTTGCTCTGGTACCTGCCTCTGTGGGGGGATGTATGGAAAGGGAAGAGTGAGTGGGAGTGGATTTCCTCTTGTTCTTTGGGACATCTGCATGAGGCTTCCCTGGGAAATAATTAACCCAAAAAGCCACAGTCTTGCTGTGTTCATTCCTGGAATGCTGGTACTGCATGAGGAGGGCTGGAATTGCTGTGCAGGTATCGGAGCATCCCAAGGCTCTGATTTTCCCCTCCTTGCTCTCCCCATCAGACATGCTCTTCTGGAGTTCAACAGCTGACTAACCCCGAGATATCATTCCCCTCTGTGTGTGTGTCTCATATTTCGCTTTGATCACAACAGCACTTGAAGAAAATCAAGATTTTTGTGTGTGGCGTGGGAGGGGCCGTGTGCTGACTCCTCACGGAGCCGTCTGGGTGGAAGGAAGTTCAGATGAAACCTTTGTTAGAGCTTGGGTTAATGAGAGCCCAGAGCTCTTAAACACCGCCTGACCATGGCACAGTTTGCATTAACACTGGTGTGATTGCCCTGGGTGAGACTTGATGAACTCTGGGGTGTGTGTGGACTTGGAACCTCCTGGGAAAAGCCCGTGGGAGTTGGCTTTTTGTAGTGAATCCAGGTGGTGTTGGGTACAGTCAGCACACACTGAGGGACCCTCATCCCTGCAGCATCTTCCAGAAACCTTTGACTCTAAACTGGTGTGATTTAGTTTGTAGTGGTTTAGAAGGCAGCAGTGCCTCCAGCCCTCCTTGTGCAGTGCCAGTGTTCAAGGATCAAATACAACAAAACTGTGGCTTTTAGGGCTGATTATTTTCATGGGAAGCCTCGTGAAGATGTCCTGGAGAACCTCAGCTTCTGGGTGAAATGGAAAACAGCCAAGCCAGGGGGTGGTTAAACCTTTTGGTAAGGATGGATCTGCCTGTTTTTGGGGCAGTGTGTGGGTGATGCTCTGCCTGCCTGGTGGGAATTATTCCAGCAGTGAGAGCAAGGCTGAGGACTGACTCTGGATGTGCATGGAGCAGTTAGCCCAACCCTTTCTGAGCTGACTTGTTGGCTTCCCAGGATGCTGAGTGTCCAGGGCTGATGTTTTAATGATGTTTGGTAGCTCCTCTGCTGCCTCCTCCAGCCCAGGGCTGCTCCCTCAGGGTAGGCAGTGAGGTGGGTGCGTGTTGTGCCAGGACAGTCACTTTGGAGGGTTGTTTGTGTCACCCAGCCCTGGAGCACTGCTGTGACCACAGTGGATGGGCCTTTGAAACTGCTCCATGTGGATGCCCATCACAAAGCTGCTCTGGCTCGTGTTCAGCACTGCAGATGCTCCATATGTATAAAAAGTCACGTAGTTCCTATTGAAATTCTGATTTTAGCCAGTCCAGAACTCTCCTCTGATTTTTTTATTCCATCTCTGCAGCAACCCCATGAATTACTCCTGTGGAAGAATTGCTTCTTCCACATTGCCTCTTCTCTCGAGTTTTCTCCCATGTTTGCTGCTTTGAAAGCATCTCCCTTTAAGTTACACTGTTCATTCTGTTTTGTCTTCTGCCTGTTCACTTTTATTCTGTTTCCCCTCTTTCTTTTTAGGTCTCCACAGAACTGAGGCGTTTTGTTCTTGTAAACCAGCCCATGCAAAATTTCCTTTTCAGGCTCCTTGCAGAGGCTCTAAGGCATGCACAGTGGGCTCCTCTCAGCAAGGAAATTGCTGGCATGGGTTTGTCTTAGGTGATTCAGGCTGTGGTCACTTCCCATGCTCTGGTCTCTCTGCAGCCCTTCTCCACCCCTGCAACTATTTCTTTTGAATCCATCCCTGGCATTTCATTGTGCTTCAGAGCAGGCGAGGGAGGGGGCTGGAAGAGGGTTGATGTGTGGGTTTCTTCTTAAAGGAGGGTGTTTTTTTTTTCTTTTCTTTCCTTTCCTTGCCTCCTCTTCTTGGCTCTGTTTTGAATCAGAGATAATGAGAACAGCATCAACACCTCCGTCCCGGGAGGGTGAGAGAGTGAGGCAGCAGCTGTGAAATGTAGGAAACAGAGAGGAGAGGAGAGAATGCACCACTGGACGGCCCTGGGGGCTCCTTCCTGCCTCCCCATCCATGGGCTGGGGCAGCGTGGGTGCAGCTCAGTTGGATGCTGGGGCTGGAGCAGGTTTCCTCTTGGAGCTGCACTGGGGAGAGCAGGGAATTTCTTGTGGGTGATGTGCTGGTGCCCCAGTGATGGATGGAGCCTGCAGAAGCCACCCTGCCCCATCCCCAGCCCTGGCTTTGCAGGAGATGCTTGCGTGGGGGGCCCTGTGCCTGGGCCAAGCCTGAGGGTCTGTTTCCTCCCTCCCTTGCATGGTAGTAATGCAAAACATCCCATGGGTTGACAGCAGTAGCTAAGAGAGTCGATTTGTTTAGCAAATTCCTATGGAATTTTAATCTGGTGTGGGAGGCTACTGGTCTGGGAAGGCTCTTTTGGCCCCACTTCCCGCTCTGGCACATCCTGCTGCATTTCTCTGCGGGATCAGGGGTCCTTGGTCAGCAGCACAGATGCTGTGACAAGTGCTGGGCCCTGGCCATGTGCTCTGGGTTCTGCTTTCCCTTTGTTTGCTCCACTAATAACTTGGAGGGGATCGTGGCTTGTTTGCTGTGCTGCAGAGAGGAGCTGCTGCAGCAGGCTCTGCCTGGCTCTGTGCCTCCTCCTGCCCCGTGTTTTCCTGGAGAGCTGCTGGATGCTGGATCAGTGCTGGTCTGGGGCTGGTGGGAGTGCTCAGGGGAGCAGCATTCTCCCTGTTCCATCATTTTTGTTAAGACATGGGTTGAAGAGGTGTGGGAGTGGGCAAAGTATTTTATGCATTCCCATCTCTGCACCTCCTTCTGCCATGTGTTTTCCTGGTGAAGTGCTGGATACTGCTCAGTGCTGGTTTGGAGCTGGTGCATCATCTCTGGGCAGGTGGGAATGCTCAGATAAGGAGCATTCTCCCTGTTCCATCCTTTTTGTAAAGACATGGGGTAGAAGAGAAGGAAAAAGACATAGAGTGGGAAAGGTATTGTGGGTTCCCATGGGCTGAAACATTTCCACGTCCCCCTTCAGTCCCTGTCGCATCCTTTTGGAGCTCGCACTGTGGGATGCTCACACACCACCAGCCCTGCTCTGAGGACTTGACCAGAGCTGTGTTCCAGCTCTCCCAAACAGGAGGTTCCTGCAGGGAGCTGCTCCATGGACATGTACAGCTTTTGGTGGAGGTGCTGGGGTTGTGTAGGAGAGAAAATCCCACTGTGGGGGTGGCTGTTCCCCTGAGGCACCAGGGGTGGGTGAGAGTGTGGGGACGCTTCCCCTGGCAGGCATTGCTGGTGACAAAGCTGGCTTGGAATCTCTCCCTCTGAGCATCTCCTAAATGGAATTCCTGTGGATTTGGCATCTCCTTCATCCTCTTTGCATCTCCTGGCTTTGCAGAACTGTTTTTTGGATTCATTGATAACCTGTCACAAGGCAGGACTTGGGTGCAGGTTTTCTGTCTCACTGCCTCTCCCTGGCACCCTGTGCCCATCCACCACATAGACTGGGGAGCTGCATCCCTCCCTACTGCAGCTGGATGAGACTTTGGGAGCTGGTCCTACACCTTGGCCCTTTTCTGCAGCATCAGGTGTGGGATGGAGCCATCAGCCCTGTCACCAATATGTGCTGGAGGTGTAAATTAAATGTACAGGTGTGGCTGTTCCCAGGACTTTGAATTTGGGTTGTTTCAGTGGTGCCACCAGTTTACGGCCCAACTGGGATCTGAGTGGTTCTGCCTTGCTGGCAGGGAGAGAGCTCATTTCTGTTCCTTTCCTACTTGAGGCTGACAGAGCTTTCCGTTTGCTTCACCTGGAGCTTGTGCTGCTTGTCTTGGATTCTCTCTGGTCAGGGGCCAGGGTACATGGGCACACAGGCCAGCCTGGGCACCCACAGCAGCTGTCCCGGCAGAAGGGGTGCCACAAAAATGTCTCGGAACTCATTTGGTTTTCAAATAAATTCCAGGAGCTGGGATTTGCTGGTGGGGAGGACAGAGCTGACCTGCCCCAGCCTTGGGGCTGCCCAGGGAGCCACGGTGATGGGCAGCACTGGGCGATGGGCAGCACTGGACTGGCCGGTCTCTGCCCAGGAGCCCCCAGGGCATCTCCCTGCCAGGCGCCTGCCGAAACTGCCGGCACCCGTCGGGGCTTGTCCCACACTAATCCCTACTCAGGAGTGGGACTTTGGTCTGTTTATCTTAATAAACACTCTGCAAAGATCCTGCATTCCTTCAGGATGACTTCCCGGAGCAGGAGAGCTTTGATGTGCACTGTGGCTGGGGTGGGGACAGAGTGACTGTGCCCCAGGACTGGATGGATGGATGGGTCTGCCCTGATGGCTTGGAGGAGTTGTACAGTGCCCTTACAAAAGCCATTCTAGCAGTGCCTTTTTCTTTTTTCCCCTTGAAAAACTGCTTCTCTTCCTGCATTTTCAGCTTCCTGGAATCATTTTCTTTGATTAGCAGAGGAAATGGGACTCCGGTGCTTTCAATAATTCATACTCAATTTGGCTAATTTCAGCCTGGCTGCAGCACAGACTACAAAGTGAGTAAGAACATGTGAGGTTTCAAACCACTGTCTTATTTGCTTCTGATTTTTCTTTTCCTGGCTCTCCCTGTGTCCAACAGCCCCATCAGTCCCTGGTAATTGTCCTACTAAAAGGTGTTGAGGTGACCAGAGTGGCTGGGGGTGCACAGGGACACAGGCTGGCCTCTGTCCTGAGTCCTCCCTCCAGCTCCCATCAGTTGCTGCTCTTCCTAAGAATCGTGGAATTAGAATAATTTAGGTTGGAAAAACCCCTCTAAAATCAATGAGTGCACCCACTAGCCCAGCACAGTGTTCACCACAGAGCCGTGTCCCCAAGTGCCACATCCACATGTCTCAGCACTTCCAGGGATGGTGCCTCCTCCTCCAATGCCTGACCACCCTTCCAGTAGAGGAATTTTTTTCCTAATATTCAATTTAAGAGCTTCCACTCTCCCACCCAATGTCTCACCCCCTTTCTCTGTTGACCTTGAGCTGATCAATACCTCTGTGTGAGCCCTCGTGCCTTGGCCACGTTCCAACCCTATTAATTCTATTTTCCTCCTTAGATCCACCTTTCAGCTTCCCCTGAAAACCACTTTCCCTGGTAAATGTGCTGCCGGTTTTCTTTGTGTTGCACTGACACGCAGCTGCTTTTCCCCATCCCAGAGGTGCTTCCAGGCAGCAGGAATGTTGTGGATCACAGTGCAGCTGGCTGGTAAAAGATGTTTTGCAACACAAAGTGCTGTAACAGTGTCTGTCACCTCTGTCTTGTCGGAGCTGTGGCTGGAATTTGCCTGGCGTGTTGCAGGGGGAGTCTGTGTGTGTCATTCTTAGAGTAACCAGGCAGTGGTTTTTCTCCTTGAGCTGAGGCCACGTGGATTTAGGTGGATTACTTGGATTTAGTGGTTTGCTGCCCTGGAAGAGCACTGACTCTGCTATTCAATGTTTATAGGCTAGAGATGCTCCTTCACAGCAGGGCTTGGCTGTAGCCTCACTCTGTAGCATCTTTATTCCATTATCTGCTCTCGGGCTGCCTTTTTGTAGAAGGAAAACAAGTTAAAATAGCTCTGCTGCCCCTCTCCAGGTTCAGGAGGCAACCTTAACATCTTCCATGACCCACTGCCTCTTCCTACCCTGCTTTTATTCCCTGCTTAGCAGGGAATGTTGGGAGAGAACTGCACACTCCCAGAGGATGTTGTGCCATCCTGATGGGCTGGAAGTGCATCTTCTGTCTAATATTAGGCCACTGTGCTCTCTCTGTCTTGCAGGGATGCTAATTAGCTGAAGTGAACTGGAGGGCTGGCTGTGCCTCAGCCTCTTTGATTTGTGGGTGATAATTAAAACAAGGGGAGCAGAGAAAGGCTGAGGGAGCTTCTGCTGATCTCTGCACTTCCAAGTGTGTTGCCTCTCTGGGGGTATTTAATCCTTGGGTCTGTGTTTTGGGTGAGCAGGGCCAGGCCAGCACAGAGAGCAGCTCCCAACCTCCTTCAGACACACAGGAATGCTTTGGGGTGGAATTTGCCTCATCCAAACTGCTTCTGCTGGAGAGAGGGAAGTGTGGAGGTTCATAATTTCATAAACCACGGAATGGTTTGGGTTGGAAGAGATCTTAATGCTCATCCAGTTGCAGCCCCTGCCATGGGCAGGGATACCTTCCACTAGCCCAGTTTGCTCAGTGCCCCATCCAGGAGGGGGAAGCAAATAGAAGAGGTGTTGAAATTGGACTTTCTCAGGTTTTTAGCTAAGGGGAGTATGGATAGAGCAAGATCTTGAATTCTTTCTAGTGTAATTCCTGTCTCCCTCCCTTCTTCTGCAGCTGGGACAGCTCATGCTGCAGGACTCAAAGGTCAGGAGGGATGCTCAGGGTTTATTTGTAACCACTTGCCATTGCTGAACTAAAACTTCCACCTGAGGCCAAACTCAGGCTCTGAAAACCAGCCTCTTGTGCTGTGACTGTGTGTGTTGTAGCTGAGGATGGTCCCACAGCCTCTAACCTGGCTGGGCTTGTGGCAACTCCTCTGGGAACAGGAACTGCTCCATGCTTTGGGAACCCAAGGGTGGAGTAAGTTATGCCTTCCAGCACTTGCAGCACTTCTGCCTCCCCAAAACTGCAGAGGAGAAGTCACTGGAGGGCAGTGGGAAGAAAAATCAACCAATGCATCACTTGCCAACTAATTCAGCTGCCAAATTGTGATTGCCTTGGCTATAAAGCTGTTCTCCTTGGCCAAGAAGAGCCACATCTCGCTCTGTTTCTGGGAAAAAACAATGCTCTGGGGCCTTAGGTCAGTTCAGGCCTTCAAGTACTTCTGTAAAATCAAGGGATAACTGCATTGCAAAGGAGGGATCTGCTTCACAGTAGGGGTGGTGAGGGTGAAGTGCTCTGAGTGGATAAGGCAAGCTGGATTCTGGCTTCTCACCTCGGCCAGGGCAGCCCCAAGTGAATTTCCCTGATTTTCACTGCCTGCAGTGGTCCCTGCAGGGCTCAGGTCTCCATCCTCATCCTTGGGCAGTGTTTCCCTGGGTACCAGTAAGAAGCCTCTGGACAGGGATTAAGCAGCTGTGTGTGGTTCAAGCTGAGTGTCTCGCACCTCTGAGAGGGGAGGCAGATGGTGGACGGGGGGATTTTGGACCCTTTCCCAGTGTTTCCCTACCCTGGTCCTGCCATGCATCCAGCATGGGAGAGAGGTGCTACCCTGGTCTCTGGCTGGGCACTGCCTTGCACCTTTCTGCCCATAAACCTCAATCCTGCCCTGTGCTAAGGGGCAGCAGCTCCTGGGCAGGCAGCCAGGGGTGGCATTCCAGGCATAGCTCCGTCAGGTAGGCTGGCAGGAGAAGCCCTTCCCGGCGGGATTTGCAGAGCAAGGCGTGGGAAGAGCAGCCTGCCCGCAGGAAAAGGGCTGTGTGGGGAGCAGGGCATTCCTGGGGTGGTGGCACAGCCCCAGAGGTGGCACTGGCCACCCAGAGGTGGTGGCTGGGTGGGGTCCCTCCCTGCCATACGGTGGTCTCAGGGTTGTTGGTCATCTCTCTGCATCCCTTCTGTGATGCTGAGGAGCTTCTTGGTGGCTTGTCCTGGTGGGAAAGGGCATGTGCTGATTTTGAGATGCTTTTATGAGATTGTTGGGGAAAATCCAGCCCCTGGTGTGGTGCAGCAGAGCAGAAAGGTCCTTCCTTTGAATTTGTGATTGATTCTGTAACTCCTGGATGTCTGTGTTTAAAGCAGGATTGGAGCTGGAGAGGGCTGGCTGTCCATCCTTAGGGGGTTGCAGTCTGGTTATGGACCAGGACAGGTGTCTGGGGACCCCACTCTTCCCTGTGTGCATTCCCAGAGGGAATGGCTCCTTCACTGTCGTCTTTTACATGTTCAGGATCCTCATCAGTATTTTCAGTGGCATTTTTATCACGGTGCCCAGGACTGTTTTTCCTCTGCTGGAGGTGCAGGATGGCACTGTGGCTCCATCTCTTCTGCAGGGATATTTGCCAGGAGATTCCTTTGGGCTGATCATCTTTCCTTAAATTCTCATTCCTTTGGTACCTCAAAATTCCCTAATGGGGTCAGAATTGAGTTCTCATCCACAGTTATTACCCAAGTGAATCCTCCTGACTGGCTGTGGGAGCCATTCCCACAGCTTGGGGCTGGCAAGACCTTGGCCTGGGATGAGCTGTAGCTTCTTTTGGGATGGTTGTGCTCCTGGGGAATCAGCCTTTGAGAAATCAGGTTTTTGTTTCATTTGTCCATCCCCTGCTTAGAGCCAATTTCTCTTTCAGCTTTCCTTGTTACACCAGGCTGTCTGTTTATGTAGTGATAAAATCCCTGAGCAAATTGTTTTAACTGATGCTGTTTATCTAAGAGATAAACCGGGATCAGTGGAAGCTCCTGGCAGTTGGATGGGGAAACTCTGTCATGAGAAACCAGTTGAGCTCCGTGTAGGTGAGTGCTCCGACTAAGCAGAGAGACCAAGACTTGTGGAAATTCCCTGTTTCTTGCTGCCTTTGCCTTGTGGTTGGAATAGCAGAGGGTGCTGGAGCTGCCATGGTCCAGCAGCAGCCCTCTGATAAGTGGCCGGGTCACTTGTGGCTGTGTTTAATGGATGTGCTGAGGAGTGAGTGAGCTCCTCTGTGCAGGGAGCAAATCCCACCCTCGGCACATCTCCCAGCCCCCACGGCTGCTGCATTCCTGGGCAGTGAGGTTGCTGCAAACAATGGCACCAGGATGCGTGTCCCTATACTGGGATGGTGACATGGTGACGTAACCCTGGGCAGGGAGAGACCCCTTTCTCCAAGGGTAGTCCTTTGTCTCTGGGGCTGATTCACTCACCTTTGGTTAAGTCTCCAGCTCAGAGTGCCAAATTCCTGGATCACCACAAGCTTGGGAAGGGGGATGAAAAACTCTGGTCACGTAGTGTGACTTCTTTCTGCCACAGGGTGGGATTTGGGCCACCCATTGCTTTCTGTCACTGCCCAGATTTGGTGCCTCTGGGCACCAAGGTGTGTGGCAGGGAGAGAAAGATCCTAACAGAGGTTTTTCCACTTCTGGGGCTTCCAATCTTGCCTTTGAAGGGGAAGGTGCCCCTCTTCTGAACACCACATCTCCCCAGCCTCTGTGCAGTGCTGTCAGCCAGGACAAGGCAGCCCCCAGCCCTTCCCAAGTGTAAAGGGATGAGCGATGCAGATCCACGTTTAGGAGGTGAATTTTTCTCCTATTAAAGATTGAAGGAACGGGGAAGGAGGGTCAAAGGAAGGCCACTCTTACACAGAGACAAGTAAAACCATGGGATTTGTTGCCAATGGATGGTGTAAGAGCCAGGAATTTTAAGGGGATGAAAAAGAATTAGGCAAAAGTCTTAAATTCTTCCTTGTGAAGGTGGGGAGTCCCTGGCACAGGTTGTCCAGAGAAGCTGCCCCATCCCTGGAAGTGTTCAAGGCCAGATTGGATGGTGCTTGGAGTACCCTGGGCCAGTGGAAGGTGTCCCTGGCCATGGCAGGGGGTGGAACTGGATGAGCTTGATGCTCTTTTCCAACTCAAACTCTTTTTATGATTCTAAAATCATGATGGGCCAATCAATTATTTGGCAATTGTGCAAGTTAAGCCAGTTCTGGTTGCAGAAGTCACCAGAGAGATGATTTTCAGATTCTGGGTTGATACAGGGTATAGACAAGCTTGCTCAGCCCTTGCTTGGCTCTGTCAAACATCTGCTCCCAGCACCTCCAGCAGGACGTGAACCAGAGGGATTGTGGTTGCTGCTCCTGCCACGGTGGCCTCATTCTGCTTTCCCCAGCACCATTGCTGCAAGTCTTGGAAGATGATGAGGTGGGGGTGATGGCTGTCCCCTGCTGCCTGCTTGCTGTCCCCAGGCACAGAGAGGGGGTTCCAAAGCCAGGTTTGGAGTAGGGAGGCAGCACCCTGCCTGTGTGTGCATGTTTGGGTGCTCTGGGTGCAAGGCAGGCGCGTGGCTCCCTGGGCAGGTCTGTGTGCTGCAGAAACTTGCCTGAGCAGCCGCCTCTTTCTCCAGTCCCCTCCTGGCCTGTTTTCCCATCAGCTGTGCCTGTTCTCCCTGCAGGCTGCAGGTTTTGGGGTGGGTGATGGATTGCCCACGTGGCCATGGGCAGTGTTTCATCCTCAGTGTACTTTTCCCTGCTCTGCTCCATGCTGTGGGTCAGGGGGAAGGGAGGGGTGCAGCAGCATCCCAGGGGAAAGTGGCAATGCTGGCACCACAGCCCTGCTCTGCTCCTGCCCCTGGACAAGGAGGTGTTCCCCAGAGGGTGGTGGGCACTGAGCAGGCTCCCCAGGGCAGTGGGCATGGCCCCAAGGCTGCCAGAGCTCCAGGAGGGTTTGGACAACACTCTCAGGGACAGGATGGGATTGTTGGGGTGTCTGTGCAAGGCCAGGAGTTGGACTCAGTGATCCTTTCTGTGAATCTCTGCTTTCTTCCTCAGTGGTGCACAGAAAGGACAAATCTCTGTCAAAGTGCCTCGCTGGAAGGGTCAGAGTGCTCTGCACCCCAGCTGGAAGGATTTGGCTTGAGGACCCTTAAGTGTGCAGGGAGTTTACAGTTCCTTCTGCAGCCTTTTCCCCCTTTCCCTGCCCAAGCCCTCTCTCCCTCCCAGCGTGCCTGTGCTGTGTTTGCGTAACCTGTTCTGGCATGTGCCCTGGTCAGGTGGATTATGCTCAGCAGAGCTCTGCCAGCCTGGAATGCCAGCTATGCATCCCCTGAGCGCCCCTGGATGCAAAGGCAGACACCCCTTCTAAGGGTGCCAGGAGCTTCCAGGAGCTTTGCTGTGGCACTGGTGCCTCTTCGAGGGAATTTGGGCAGTGTCAGAGCTTGCCAAAGGATGGGAGGGGAATGCTGGGGTGGCAGGGATTGGGGAAGGTGCCCAGTTGAGGAGCAGAGCTGGTGTGAAGTTGCTGGTTGGAGTTTGGGGGGTGCTGGAAAGCAGCTGGAACCTTTACCTTGCTGGAGGCTCCTTGCTGGGGTGCTATGAGGCTGCTGGGATCTATTCCTCCCCATCCATGGGGGGCTGTGGGTGGGAAACTGGGGGTTCAGAGTGCCTGTGGAGCTCCAGCATGGAAAGACAACACTGTCCTGGGGTGTCTGGGAATCTCAGGGAAAGAGAAAGTCCCTTCTAGGGAAGAGTTGGGCTCTGCCTTATGAGGCAGCTGCCACGGGTTTAGCAGCTCATGCCTGAAGAGGGGAAGTGTGATGCCCTGTGTGCACATGCTTCCCACAGAGCTCCCCTTCCCTCCCTCATGGGTTGTTATTCACATAAAAAGGGGTTTAATCTCTTTATGGGGAGAACTGCTGGTTATTTTCCACTGACACCCAGGCGGGACTGCGCCAGGCACAGCACTGCACTGTTCTCCACAGGAAACAGAGGGTGAAACTCCTAATCCTGCAGGAAAGAAAAAGCAGTTTTCCATTTGAGGCAGTTCTGGACTAGGCTGTAAATCCATGTGCTTTCCCTCCTGCCCATGACCAGCGGGTTCCTGGCTCTGGCGTGGTACCAGGACTGTTGTGGGCAGGAGGGAGCTAATTCCTGTGATGTTCTCATAGGCAGTGCAGTTATTCTTAGAGGGCTGGGCAAATCCTACAATATTATCAGGGTTCCTGCAGTCCTGTTGCCAGGGCTTGTCAGTAACCCCCAGGGACTGGGGCATATATTTAGCTCTCAGAACGAGCCCAGTTTGACTTGGTGGAATGGTATGGCTGCAGAGAGTTCCTTGGGTGATGCTGCTGTTACAGGCACTTAAGTGGAATTCTGCTCATGGCCCCGATGTGCTGGCTGGGGTTGTGTCCCACTGCTTGGACCAAATCTTTAGGGTTAGGTGGTTCATTTGCTCACCTTTGCCTCCAGGCTGTGGTGTCACTTGAGGCAGAGGAATTTCAGGGCCCAAACTGTCTCAGGCTGAACTCAGTGGATCACTTGTTCCCACATTTCTCTAGGGGCTCTGTTTGCTCTGAAGCTGAGCTTATGAGGTTATCAGAGGTGCTCAGTGTGGCTGTGAATGGGGAGCTCAGAGGGTTGCCAGTGGCAGGACTCTCATTGCCTGTGGTGGCACAGACTTTTCTTTCTCTTCATAACACTCGTGAGAACCATTCCCTGACACTGAGCTGGTGCTGTAAGGCTGAGCCCCCTGGGATGTGGTGCGTGGCCAGAGGCAATCCCAGGGGATGTGGTGCTCCATGGAGCAGAGCTGCGTGACACTGGTGGCTGGGTTGTGCTCAGCCTTCTCTGACAGGTGAACTGGAGCAGGGAACAGCAGCCTCGTGGGCAGAGGGCTCTGCAGGCTGCCCAGGCAAGCCCTGATGCTCCAGCTGGTCCCTGCCTTGTGGCTCAGATGAGCAGAGCCCTGTGCTCACCACGGCAGGGCTGGCAGTGCTGTGCACATGCAGCCTTGCCACATGTGCCACATGTCAACCCCTCTTTCAGCTTTGTAAAACCCACCTTTTCCTGCCAGTTTTATGTGTTTCCATTATTGCATACCTGTGATGGCAGAGGGCTCTGGTTGCAGCTTAGATAGCAGAGGTGGCACTGCCAGACTGCAAATGAGACTCGTCACTTTATTCCTTGTCACATTATTCCTTTCTTCCCTCGCTGCTGCTGCCTTAAGCTGGGCTTTGCAGCAGCAAAGCCCCATGTGCTGGGCTCCTCTGTGTCACTGCTGAGCGCTGGGGCTCTTTTTGGGGGGATGAGGATGGTGAGAGGAAGCGGGAAGGAGCCAGCCCTAGGGCTGCAGAAGCTGGAAAGAAAAGCAGCTTTGTGAGACTTCCCTGCCCCGTCAGCCCCAAAAATGCCTGGCTGGAGGGTGGGATTTGGAATGGGCTGCCCAGGGAGGTCATCAAGTCACTGTCCCTGGAGGTTTTTAAGAAGAGACTGGATGTGGCGCTCAGTGCCATGGTCTAGTAGGCAGGGTGGTGTTGGGTCAAAGGTGGGGCTTGGTTATCTCAGAGGGCTTTTCCAACCTAGTTGATTCTATGATTCTATTCTGTGATTCTACAAAGACTGTTTACACCAGGGAGGTGGCTACAGAAATATCATGGAAACTTGCTATCTGGGATGGCCTGCCTGACTCCATGCTAGCACCTTGCTCAGGGCATCTTATGCCCTCCCTGGTACAGAGAACAGCCTGCTGCTCCCTTTTTTACTTGGAAGCTGCTTATGCACTTATAACCAGTTGATTGCCTCTTCCCTCTGATGCCATTCCTTTGTATTGAGCAGCCACAGCTCTCAGTCTCTGCTACCCTGTCAGTGATTCTGCTTTCCAGGACCAAAATCCACATTAGCAATGGGTTGCTGCTTTTTTCCAGATTGCATTTTTCTGCCTCCTTACTTGTGCCTGATGCCTGTTGTGCTGATGCTGAGAGTGATGATGAGCTGGGTAACATCCAGCTACAGGTACCTGGGAAAGGCTCCTGCTCTCTGGCAGGCTGAGATAAGGCTGTGGGGAAGCTGCCTTGCCCAGAGCTGCTACCTGCTCATCAGGGAGTGGCTTTGTCGGGATGGCTTTTCCTGGATGCCTGTATTTTGGGCAGGCTGTACCCCCCAGTGCTCTGCTGCTGCACTGTCTGTAAAAGCAATGTGTGCTGGGAGTGGCAAACAGCTGCTCTTGGGTTATTCCATGGACCTCATGCAGCCTGCCCTCCGTGGAAATGAAATTCTTTCCCACTTTATCTCCCGGATATATCCCGTTGCGAAGTTTGTTTGGTGTTTTTATCTCCCGTAGTCCATCTTTGTTTTGGAGCCGCTCGGTGGAACATCAAAGGCTGGATTTTCCCACCCACTTACTCGGGGAAGTACAGAGCTGGCTGAGCCTGGAGGCATGGCTGATTTTTGGAGGAGCCTCCATGCGAGCCAGTGCCCATTTGTCTTCTTGCACTGAGGGATATTGAGCAATAACCCAGGCCAGGCTTAAAGGTACTGGCATCTGCTCACCCAGCCCTGTGCTGGCTCGGGCTCACCTGCCACCTTTGTGCTCTGTTTCCTGGGCACAGAGGAGATGTGCTCCCTGTGACAGCCCAGGGAGCGAACCACAAGGTTTTCCAGCTGGGTGGTGCTGACACTGCTGCTGTTACGAGCCTGGGACTCCAGTTAAAACCAAAACACCCTGCTGCTAACAGCTTCCTCTGGAAGCCTGGAAGGATGCTCTATAGGAGCTGGCTCTGATGTGGTGCAGGGTAAACATGCACTTCCCAACCATACTGTGTGGTTTCTCTTTGCAGATGAGCTTGATTTTTCTCTCGCTGAGTGTGCAGAGTTCTCATCCCCTGGGAAAGGAGCCGTCTTGCTTCGTCCTCCTTCCCTGCAGGGTCCTGCCCCATGTTCTGTTCTCACCAGGGCTCTGACAGCTTCCTGGTTTGCAGGGTATTCCTCTCCTTGCCAGGGCAGCTCCCAGCCCAGCTCAAGTTCCAGGATTTATTTGCTAACAAACCGCAGGAGGGATTTCTGAGCTGGCAGCTCAGTGGGATGAAGGGTACAGGGACACATCCTGAACTAGCCTGTTATTTTCAAGCTGCAATTCCTTTTCCTGCTGTAGAATCTGCCTTGAAGAGGCAGCACTGCAGAGAGAGCCAGGTACCTGCTCTGCCTTCCCCAGGGTAACACCTGCTTTGTTCAGTGAAGGGGAGAGAAACAATAGCTTTCCTGGATGTGCTGTCAGTGTGGATCTCAGGTGCTCTTTGGGGTAAAGCACTGGCAGTCTGTCAGGGTTTCATAGCAGCTTGGACAAATTGCTTTGGACACAACATGATCCTTCCATTTGCACGTGAAAGTAAAGCTGATGGTTGATAGAAACTGCTTGGAGCTTTGTTAGTGGATGGAACTTTGGTTGCCTGGGAGCATCTTTGCTTTGGATTCGAGCTAGGGGAGCATATCTGCCAAATTCCTCCTAAACTCTGCCTTCATCCCAAGCTTCCTACTGACACCAGCTGATCCACTTCATGCTCTTCTGGCTCATGAGAACCCTGGCCTGCTGTGCTCAGCGCTGCTGGCTGGGACCCAGTTCCCAGGCACTAAAACAGGGGGAATCTAAAGAAATCCAGGCTGGAATTGTTTTTCTAGACTGGTAATTTCTCCCAGACAGCTCTCGGTCACTCCTAGCCAGTTGGACTTGCACTTTCTTTGCCCAAGGGAGTCTTTTCTATACTCTGTCAAGGCCTCATGGAAGTGCCTGGCTCCCTGGAGTCTGTCAGTGATGTTTCATGCCCATCCTGCAGCTCTGTTTGTAGCATCAGGCTTGTGGTGCCCTGGAGCAAGGAGGGAGCAGGGCAGGACTGGTGGGAGGAGCTGTGTGTGACATGAGTGAGTGTGGATGGGGGTGCACAGCCTTACAAAAGCTGGAAGGGATGCTGCTTAGGGATACAGCTCTGGGAATAGCCTTGGTGGTGCTAGTTTAGGGTCTGCATTAAGTGTATCTGACCTCATGCCCACCCATGTGCTACTGCAGTGCAGAGTCCAGTGCAGGAACTGCAGATCCATCTGGATTTAGCCCATCTCTCCCAGTGCTTCTTTCCTATGGAGCATTTCCTTTGCACTTCTGGCTGGGCTTTCCCAACCCAACCTAAAGAAGAGGGAAGGAAACAAAAGGGAAGAGATGCTTTGTGAGGGTGGCTGGACCACTCCTGCTGGTGCATCCCATGTGCAGAGGGTTGTGTTTATCTCTCTTCCCACTCTTTGGGAGTATCCTGTTGGGCAGGGGCACTGGAAGTACTGGCCTCATCTCCCTGTCTGCCAGGGGTCATATTCCACCAGCTCTGCAGAGAGAGCAGTGTGTGATAAGTGCTTTTTTTTGTCCCCAGAGGGAGGATGTTGGATGTCCCAACCCCTCCCAGGCTGGCTGAAGCGTGGGAACCCTTTGGTGAAGTGCTGCCCCGGAAATCAGTCCTGGAGCAGGCTGGTGTCCTTCTCAGGATGAAGGGAAGCAGCAGTGTGGGCTGGAGCTGCTGTCCTGTGAACCCAACCAGCCCCTGGGGACCCTCTGGCCATTGCATCTGTCCCAATAACTGCCCTGGTGTCCAGTTCCCTTTACAGAGCCCAGCCTTTTGCACATATCCTGTGCCTTTCCAGCAGGGATTTTTCCTCTCCCACTGCAGAGGTCTCTGCACTCTGCCCCTGTGCACTCAGAGCTGCAAGGACTGGGCTGTGGAGGACAGACCCTTCCTGTCTGTCTGTCCAGAGGGCTCCCAGGGAGGTGGGTCTGGTCACCTCTGGCCTGATGAGGTGGTGGCTCCTGTTGCAGGGAAAGATGGCGATGGCACCAAGGGGTGTGGAGAGACCCTGCCCGCCTCTTGTTGCCCCCAGTGCAGGAGTCCTGTTTGAGTGTGTGTCTTGGCTTGTGGTCACAGTGCTCGAGGGAAGGTGGCAGTGCTGGCACCACAGCCCTGCTCTGCTCCTGCCCCTGGGGGAGCTGGGGCAAGGTGAAGAGATGTACACCCAGAGTGTGGTGGGCACTGAACAGGGCAGTGGGCATGGCCCCAAGGCTGCCAGAGCTCCAGGAGTGTTTGGACAGTGCTCTGGGGGACAGGGTGGGATTGTTGGGGTGTCTGTGCAGGGCCGGGAGTCTGGAAGCTTGTTGTTGGGAGTGTGCACTAAGGGATGAGGAAGGATGCTGTGGAAGGGCATCAGGGCATGGTGAGACTTTGGAAGGGGGCTCTGCTCCCTGCTGTGCCAGACAGGTGGTCTCTGTGAGGCACACGGTTCTCACAAACACATGGCTCAGAGCCCTTGACAGAAGCAGGGTGTGTGCACAGCTTGTGTCTCCTGTCCCTGTGTCGCAGTGCCTGTGGCATTGAACATGAGATAACATTACATCTGAGCCTATAGACGTGTACCCTGGTGCCTGCAGCCCCTGTGACCCGCAGTTGGTGGGGCTGGGAATCTGCCCTGCCACGTCTCATCAGCACTGCCCTCGATGCCACGCTCCTCCGGAGCGACAGCCGGTCCTCCACCAGCGCCGTGTGTGTGTGCGAGGATAGAGTTGAAAGGAACTGGCACTTGTTTGAAGCCTGCTTCAGATTAAAGGCTTTCCCTTCACAGTAAATCTTGCATGTCTTACATCTTAATGTGTTACATTCTTTGCCCTGGAGCAGGGCTGGAAAGCGGCCACTGCAGCGCTGACCTGTGACAGGAATCACGGCTGTGTGCGACGTGGGAGATCCGGGTGTCACGCTGGATGCTGCTCCCAGCTGGAGTGGGGATCCATTGGCCCCACTGCGTGGGTGTCGTGGTCAGTGGGTCGGGCAAAGGCACAGCTCGAGCTGTGGAGGGCTCTGTGTGCCATGGAATGCCCATAGGGGATGGATAATGGATAATTGGCTCATTTCAGCCACATCGTAACAAAGAATAATGGGTTCGAACTGAAAGAGGGGAAATCAAGGTTAGATATACGGAAGGAATCCTTCCCTGTGAGGGTTGCCCAGAGAAGCTGTGGCTGCTCCATCCCTGGAAGTGTCCAAGATCAGGCTGGATGGGGCTTGGAGCAACCTGGGCTGGTGGAAGGTGTCCCTGCCCATGGCAGGGGGTGGAATGGGATGAGCTTTGAGGTCTCTTCCAACCCAAACCATGATGTTATAACTCATATGTGCATTTCAGGAGTTTGGTGGCTGTTCCAAGGCAGTCCCAGAGCCAGCTCTGCATCTGCAGCTCATGGCACTTCAACTCCCGTTAACAGCCGTGCAGCTCAGACAGATGGTCTGACCACGCTACGGGGGTGTCAAAATACAGGAATAATTGTTTACAGGCAGAAAACTGCCTATGTGGGAATCAACACTCAAAATTTATTGCAATGTGTTCAGAAGGAGCCCGTGGCCTTAATCAACAGAGGATGTGTGCAGTGGGCTCCCTCCCCTGGAGAAGGGGCTGTCAGGGTGGCTTGTAAAGAGGAGAACTGTGGGGCTGGAGGGGGGAGACCCATCACCTGGTGTCATTGGCCAAGCAGTGTGGCCTGGCACCATCTCCAGCTTCCAGGCACTTTTCTCCTGGGAAACATGTGCTTAGAGAGCAAAATGCCTTATGGTCACAGCTTGCTCCTGCTGACCCCGCAGCACAGTGGATGTGGATCCCATCCTGCATACCTGGGGCTGGTCCTGGAGGCAGGTGGAGGGCAGCGAGGTGGCTGCTGGAGCGTGGGCTCTCCTGCCTTGGCAGAGCCGAGAGGGGCACATTCCTCTGCCCCGACTTCAAAGCTTGTTGCTGGATATACAGAGCCCAGCAGCCTTGGCAACCCCGCTGGCCCGAGCGTTGGCAGCAGCTGTTTTTGCTGCTGTTCCCGAGCCCGGCTGGGCTCTCACTGCCCTTTTGGCCTCCCCACTTTGGGAGAGGTGCCTGCCCCTCGCTCAGAGCCAGGGATGAGCTGTGGGTACGTGACTCTGCTATTCCCTGCCCTCCTGCTCCCGCACCCCTTCCAGGCAGTTGGTGGTGGTGGCACTTCTACCTGCTCTCTGAGGCTGTGCTGTCCACCGTGCTGATCTTAAGGGGATTTTGGAGCACCTCTAACCTGTATTTCGGTCTCAGCACCAGGATCAAACCTTTCTCGTGCCCATCATGTGCTTCCTTAGGTAGTCTCAGGTGAGTCCCTGTTGTCCCAAGGTTTCTGGATGGGATTTAGGCAGAGGAATATCCCTCAAGTCTCTGGAGGAGGATGGATTGTCCTGAGTGCTGGTGGAGGTGTTGAGGCTTTTCCAGCCCTGGCTCCTTGCCCAGCTTTTCCTGAGCCATCCAGGTGACTTCAGCTGCACAGCCCTGTGCTGGGAGCATTGCTGCAGCCCAATTAGGAGATTAAAACCTGCTCTTAGGAAATGAGGCTGGTGCAGTGTGGGCTGGCAGCAGTTTCTTGCTTTCAGCTCCTTCAGCTGGTTGGGGTTCATTGGCTCCCTCAGGTCTCCTGAGCTTTGTCCAGCGGATCCCAGCCCTCAGAGGAGACTGTGGAATAAGAGTCCTGTGCATCCCCAGTGGAGAATTTTGGATATGTCCCTTGTGACAAAGGGGTCTGTGTTGTACAGAACAGACATTGGGGGAGGTTGTAGAGGAAGAGGTGATACTGGAATTGCCAGCAGCAGCCTTTGGAGGTCTGGTAGCCCTTGCTGTGTGAGCCAGGTGTCCAGGGCTTGTGGTGACAGGACAGATGGACCAGGAACCCCCAGAGCAGGAGAGCTTGCTCACTTGCTTGCCTCTGTCCCTTTTCTCTCTGCCCAGATCCATGCCTTTGGGAAGTTTGAGGCTTTGTGAATATCTGACACGAAAGGAGTTGCCAGGAAGGAAATAAACTTGGCTGCTGTTTTCTCCCTCCCCATCCTCACTGTGTGCACATCCTTTGACTGCCCCATGCCCAGGGCTGTACCCTTGGCAACATCCCTCCACCCTGGCAGGGCTTCTGTAGATGCCACTTGGATGTTTCTTTGCTAAATAGATCCTTTTCCCTGGGGGTGTGTCATCCATTTCACGCTATACAGATGTTCCCCAGCTGTGCTCCCCACCACGGCTTCTGCCTTGCCATCAAGTACAATCTTGTGTGGGTTTTAGTGGGTGCCCTTATCTGGTTGGCACTGTTTGGGTATCTCCCTTTCCTGAGAGAGACAACTGCTCTTCTGACTCTTAATCTGGTACCTTTATTTGGTTAATTTTGTTGAGGCAGGACCTGGGATGCTGCAGGGACTCGTTCTGTGAGGGTCAGACCTGCTCCCTGAGATGCCTCTCAGCAGTGTGACAGGAACTTGGCTGTCCCTTGTGCCACTGATAAGGCTTATCTGCCTTCTGCTGGAGTCCCTGCAGATCTGCAGGCGTCAGGGTTTCTGCCTTGCTTTTATCCTGGCTGTTCTTCATGAGCTTTGATCCGCTCCTTTTCCCTGGCTCCGACTCAGGGTGTGTGAGGGATGAGGCTGTGCAGGTCCACTGAGCTGGCTGCAGGTTTCTGAGGGTGAACCTCTCATGCAGAGGGAGAGAAATCAGACTGGAACTGTCCAGTTCCTTTCTATGACCAGCAGAACCAGCTTGGGATGCCCAGGGAGGAGCAGAGTTCTGTGGGCAAAATTTGTTCTGCTCTGACCAACTGTTTTTTCCTCTGTTCTTTTGCATGTGCTGTCCTCTCCCACGTGGATTCTGGATTATTCATTACTAGGTAAGAACAGCATTTATCTCCTTTCTTGGCCTGAAAGTGGGGCAGGGGAGGCTGGGCTGTGTTTGGTCTTGACACACAAGGATGCTTTGTGTGATGGGAGCAGAGTACGTGTGTGTGGGAGGCTGATTCCTTGGATCAGCCTGTTCCTGGGCAGTCTCCAGCCCAGCCAGCAGTGAGGGAGCTCTCCTGTGCAGGTGGCAGAGCACAGAGGGGACAGAAAGAGCTTGTCCCATTTGTCCAGTGCTATAATAGAAGCCCCCTCTGTCCTGTTTAGAGCAGTGTGGCTAAAACTTCCCTTTGCAGAAGTGGGATGTGCCTGAGTATGTTCTGCTTTGTTGGGCAGTCAGGGGTTGGGAAGGGATTGTGAAGATGAGGATACTGGAATGTTTTAAACTGGGGGTGTCTCTGCTCCAGCATCCAGAGTTGGTAGTGATGCTTTCCATCCTCAGGAATTTCTTCACAGAAAGGGTGGTCAGGCATTGGAAAGGGCTGTCCAGGGAGGTTTGGAGTGCCCATCCCTGAAGGTGTCCAAGGAATGACTGGATGTGGCACTCAGTGCTCTGGTCTAGTTGTCAAGGTGGTGATCAATGAAAAGTTGGACTCAGTTATCTTGGAGGTCTTTTCCAACCTCAATGATTCTGTGATTCATTGCATCCTTTTGGGAGAGGGAATGTACTGCATGGTGTGATTTCTGGGGTTGTCCTGTGTAGGACCATGGCTTGGACTAAATGATCCTTGTGGGTCCCTTCCAGCTCAGGATATCCTATCCTATTCTTTTGAAATAGCTTTTTGGAGCATATACGTGTTCTGAAGTGCCAGCTTGTCCCTTTATCAAGAGGAGAAAAAAGTCACCTTACACTTAAAACGTTAAATGGCCAGTGCAAGTACAGCATTCCTGCTCCCTGATAACTCCCTTCTGGAAACAAAACCCACGTGGGTTTGCCTTGGGTAAAGATCAATAGGATTTATAGAGGCTGTTCCAAATCCTCAGGGTCAGGTGGTCAAGTGGGGTAAATTGGGAGAGCTTTGCCCAAGGTTATAACTCTTAATTGGTAACAGTCTGTGCTGGGGTTTCATGGGAAACCTGACCCTCTCCAGGCAGCCTCTGGAGAGCAGCAGCTGGGAAGCAGCTGGAAAGTAGAGGGTGCTGTTAACAGCTCTCAGAAAAGCCCAACAGGCTTTGGAAGCCTCAGTGTCATTTTAAGGGCACTCACACCAGCTCTAGTCTTTAATTTTTTACTGGTCTCTGCTGTTCTCCTTATGTTACGTGATGGTTTCCTTAGGTTTTGTGATGGCCCAGCCAAGGGCCAGCCCTCCTGCCTGCTTTTTTGGCTGCTAAAGGACAACTTGGAGCCTTGCAATTGAAAAAAAGAACCAAAACCCCACATATTTCTAAAATGATTGCCGTTTGTCTTGGTTGTCCTGGGCTAGGGTTACTCTCTTCATGAGAAATTGAATTGGATGTGACAGTTCAGTGTTAGGAAGGAGCCAGGCAGCTGCCAAGCCCTTCATGGAATCCTTAAGGTTGGAAAAGACCTCTAAGACCATAGAACTTAGGTTGGAAAAGACCTTTCAGATCACAGAATCATTAAAGCCCTCCAAGATCATCAAGTCCAGCTATTAAATCATCACTGCTGTGTCCAGCACTAAACTGTGTCCCCAAGTGCCACATCCACTTGTTTTTTAAACACTTCCAGGGATGGTGATGCCACCACTTCTCGGGGCACAAAGCACTTGCTGGGTAATGCCAAAGCTTAAAGGGGTTGAAGGAGGTAGAAATGTAGGATTACTGCTGGAATCAGGAGGGAATGGGATTAGGAGGCTGCTGGTGGAGAGCAATGAAGGATGTTATTTCAGGGTCTCCATTAAACAATTAAGAGGGAATTTTCTTCAGCCAGAGAGAACGGAGTTAAATGCTGTGAAGGGAGGCAGCTGCCTGTGCTGTCTGCCCTACATGGGACTCTGGCAATGACAATTCTCCAAAGGGAAAGAGAATGAATTTTAATGAAATCTTGAAAGACTTTAAATTTTCATGTTAGCGTCAATTATTCAGGACAGTCGAAAAGCAACTTTAAAGCCTTATAAAGGGAAAAGAAAAAGAAGAGGCCAGTTTGATTTTTTTAATTGATTTGCATTTTGCTCCACTGCAGTGAAACATGGACATTTTAAAGACACTGGGGTTGGTTATTGCATCTGACAGCAGTGCTGGGGAGGGAGGATATTGGGAAATGACTGATGTACTGCCTGGGGCATGGCAGAGGTACTGAGAGAGTCCAGGGGGGCAGGAGACTGTGGCCAAGGAAATGGGGCAGGATCCATGCTGGGCACCTAAGGGGGCTGTGGACTGACTGCTGCACTTGCTGCTCAGCCCAGAAAATTCCCTTTGTGAGATGAACCTGCTTAGTGTTAGCATCACTGGTCCTGTGCTATCTGCAGGAGGGATGGGTGGTCTCAGTGCTGGACTGAGGGAGCCAGGGATGCAGCTCTGATCTGAGACACCCATTCCCACCTTCTGATCTAGGAAGGGAAGGTAGGAGCCCAGCCATGGCTTGTACAGGGGGTGGTGCCTGCCTGTGGCTCTGTCCCTGCTCCCCCTGCACCTTCCCCAAGGGGCAGCAGCCACATGAGGTGTCTCCTGTGCTAGAATTTCCACTCCCAGCCATGGGAGTGGCTGTGATGGTGAAGAGGATGTGTGTGGGTTCATCACCTCCTAACCAGCTTTGCACAGAGGGGTGAAAGTGTTTGAGCTGTGCTCAGGCTCTGGGGTGTGTCTGACCTGATGCTGCCAGGGTTTGGGTACCACCAGGACATCCGTGGGCTCTGCAGGGTGGGACCATCTGCCTCTCTAGGACTTCTGGAGGGCATGAAGGGCACATCTTGTCATCCAGCCTGTGTACAGGCATGGGGAATGCCACGCTGCAGGAAGGAGATCCCCTAGGACCATGTGCTCTGGCTTGGCAGAAGAGAGCCATGAACTAAGGGCTGGCAGGGCAGGGGACTGGCTGCCTGCCTGCCTTCCTGAGGAGCCTGCTGCATGCCCTGGGGTGGAGGGATCCCTCTTGTTCCTGCCTGCATGAGCCCTGCAGATATGCAGCTTGCTCAGTGGGCACTGTGACTCCTGCTTGGAGCGCCGAGCATCCTCATTTTCCACCGTATCAGTGCTGTATCCTTGGCTCTCTCTGCTCGAGGAGGGGGGGATGCTCTGCATTCTGCATCTGTGCCCAAGGGCCTCTCTGGCTTCACAGCCCTTCCTGGAACAAGGATTGCCTCTCTGGTTGCTCCTGTGCTTTCTCCCTCCCCTCTCCCTCAGTCCAGGGCATCTGTCTGCGTTGCTGTTTCGGCTGCCCGGCAGGCTGATGCTGCCTTGCCTCCCTTTGAGGGTGCCCCACTGGTGCAGAGGGGCTGTGTAGCACAAACAGGGCTTTTATTCCCTGCTGCTGGGAGCTGCCAGGCCTGGCTCCCTTCCCAGAAAGCGGCGCTGGGGCCGAACATAAGCAGCTATTGTCTCAGCCCTGGAGACTGAGATCTGAGCTCTGCTGGTGCTCCGGAGAGGGGATCCCGCCTGCTGGAGGGACTTGAGAAAGGAACCCAAGGAATACAGGAGATTTGCAGGCCCTCAATTATGCTCCTCTCACCAAAAATAAGGCGGGTGCGACTCCTCCTTTGACATTGGACTCGCTCTTCCCCCGGGCTGGGGGGGGCTGGTACAGTCAGTTTGTGTCTCACAAAGACTGAGCCCTTTGTCTTCAGGGCTGGAGGAGGAAATGGGGGGAGAGTGGTCTTCCAGTAAGGTTCTGCTCCTGGGAGGGTACCCCAGCTGGGACTGGGGGTCCCTGGTGCTATCCTGGTGGAGGGAATGACACCTGGGACAGGGATACACTCAGGGCATGCACTTGTCCATCTCTGGTGAGGTGACAAAGTGATGTGGTGGTGTGGGTGGCAGGTGTCACCCTCTCCTGTTCAGCCTTGCATCCTCATAGCTCGTTCCTCTCCTGGAGGGAAGCATGGGAGATGATTCTTGGGGGGATTTGGAACTCAGGGTCCTGCTTGCCAGGATTTTCTGTCTCAGTGTGATCACCCCTCAGCACAGACTATGGGTCTGGTGGCAGCTCAGCCCCCTGGAAGGGGATGAAACCAGCATTGGGGGACATCAGGATGGCCCAGGTGGCTCTGCTTCCCTGTCCTTCCTGAGGTGGGCTCAAAGCAGGTGCTGGTGGGGTGCAGGAAGGCAGAGCTGTGAAGATAGGCTGGTCTAAGTCAGGAGTTCTGCCTGTGATTTTATTTGAAGAAGCTGGAGTTCAGCACAAGGACAAGGGGATGATTTTCCAAAGTGAATAGGTGGGTAATCACCTGATGTGGGAAACTTGTGCAGCACGAGAAAATAATGGCTCTTGATGCCACGGGGACCCAGAAGGGTCTTGGTTCCCATCCAGTCCCCGAGGTATCCTGCCTTGGTTTGGGTCTCCCTGTTCTGGGCCACAGCTCTGCAGTTCTCTGCAAGGGCCTGATTTGTGTGTCTGGCTTTGATTTGTCTGAATCCAGCCTTGTAATCCAAGGGAAATCACTGCACAGGTAGAATACAGGCAGGGATGGGTGGATAAGGCAGCCCTGGAGCCCCTGCCAGATCCTCTAATCAGCCTTGAGTTGTGGGGAAAGAGTTGCTGGAGTGTCTCGTGCCTGTTTTTCCCCTTCTGAAAGCAGGGAGGGTGTGCAAGGGAGCTAATTGTGAGGCTGTTTCACGAGTCATTTGGCCGTGATGAGCCACGCTCAGGAAAGTGGGTTTTAGGCTGATATTTTGCAGCTTAATCTGGCGGAGTGGTGCTCGGCAGCCTTGATGCCTGCAGCCAGCCTCGTCTGAGTAAACTTTCCCTGGCTTCAATAAAAACGTTTGTGTAGCAGACACTCTGCCCTGTGGGTTTTTTCTCCCCCCCACCAGCTCGTCCTGGTACCCAACCCACGGCAGCTTCTTAAGAGTGTGTTTGGTGGTGGCAGAGAGGGGAAACCTCAAATCCTTGCAAAGCAATTACTGCTAATGAGACACTTCCTACACATCTGGTTTCAATTCTGGCTGTGTTTTGGGGACTGTTCTTCAGAGCTTGGGAATGGAGGGAGGTGGGAAAATCCCTGTCTCCTCTTCTTCCAGCAGCATCCTCTTCCCGAGGTGGCAGTGGGGATGCTCCTGAGTTCCCACCTTTAGGTTTTCCAAACCTAAACAACTGACACCCAAAATTGCAGCTCTCCGGGGAGGCTGAATTGCAGCAGCAGCAGTTGTTGGATGTTGATGGCCTGCCAATTGATTGATATGTTTTTGAGAGCGAGTGTAATGTGGTTAATTAGTGTGTCATTTACAAGAAAAGGGATGGATGCCCCAGACTTAAGAAAAAAAAATCCTGAATTAATTTCCAACTGCAATGAAAAGGGGTGAAATTCTTGAGTTTTGCTTGTGGAGGGATTTAATATTAAATTGATGGAAGCTGTCTTTGGCTATCCTGAGTTTTTCCAGCCCCTTGTCTCATTTGGTGGATGCAGAAGTTGCAGCAGAGCATCCCATCCCTGCAGGGCTGGCTCCCTCCTGGCACTGCCTGCCTGCTGGGGCTGGGAAGCAGTTGCTGGAGCACCCCTGGCTTTCAGTAACATCTTGGTACCCCCATCCTGAGCTCTTCCCAAAATCCCACGCTGGTTTTAGGTGGATTAGCTAAACCCCCACAGGGCTCCTTCTCCAGTTGCTGTCCGTTCGGATCAGGTCTCTCTTGGAATGCAGATCCACACGGATCCTGGGCCCCTCTGGCTGCTGGTTTTGGCAGCAAGTGCCTTGTTATCTCGGGGCAGAGTGTGGCCTTGGAGCAGGAGGCAGAGAAACAGTAGGGAGGGTCACGGAGAGAGGGATTTCAGGAAGTCTGTGTTGCTTTTGTGCCCTGAGCAGCGGGAAGGTGGCGTGGGAACCCTTGGCTTGTTTCCTTGGGATTGAGACAGTCCAACCTGGACTCCCTGGCCCGGCTTATCAGTGATGTTGTGTGAGGGCAAAGGAAACACTGTGCTGTTGGGTTCTGGGATCCATCAGGGACCCCTCCTGTGGCTCTGCAGGCACTGCAGCTTCTCTTGGTGGGTGCACTGCCATCTGAGGGGGTGCAGGTGGGAAATATCCATCCCCTGTCCCCTTCCCTGCAATGCAGCAGGTTCCCCTTTGCAGAAAGACTTGCAGAGGAGCCCCTTGCCCTGGGCTTCACCCTGTGTTTCACTATCAGTTGTCCTTCTGCAAAGCCCCTTTCCAGAGCCTCCTCTTCAGTCTGGGATCTCCAGGCAGGGCTTTCCCAGAGCACAGCTTGCCTTGGTGAGCTTTGACCCGTGTGGTGACAGGGATGTGGTCTGGGATCCACCTTGGGGAATGACTCAGGATCGGGGCCCTTGGGCAGGATACGGATCTGCCCTCGCAGCTGCTGTGTGGGGTGACTTGTCCAAGTCACATGTGGTTTCCCAGAAGTGCCACTTCTCCTGACACAGTGGTTCAGCCTCTGGCAGGAAGGAGTAAGTCCAAAGGCATGTCCTGGGTGCCTCAGAAGGGGAGGGTTACTTTGTTCCTGGCTGGCATCCCCAGGCATGGCACCAGCCTCCTGCTCTGCATCACTTCTATGCACAGCTCAGCCTTGTTCCCCTGCTCTAAATGTGTTTCTGTCCAGCAAAACTTTCCACAGTCAAGTGCCTGACCTTGGAACAGAGCCCTCTGCTTGGCTTTTGGGTTTTGTTTTGCTTAATATATAGTAAAATAAACTTATTTTCCCCTTCTTGATGTTAACAGCTGCTTCAGTGAGCCACAGCTCCACGAAGGGAAAATCAAAGCCCAGGAAAATTCACTGGAGTTGAAAGGCGGGTCAGACCCAAAGGCTGCTCAGCTCAATTGCACTTTTGTTCTAAAAATGAGAGGGAGAACATGTGCACCCCGCTGGAGTGGTGGGATGTCCCAAGGAAGAGGGAGCAGGACCTGTGGGGTGGAAGTGACTTGTTTAGGAAGGGGCTGGGGCGTCCATCCAGCTGGAGCAGTGCTGTGTGGGTGGATGTTGCTGAGCACAAGAGTGGTCTGGAGTCTCTGTGAGTCACAGCTGGCTTGTGGCTCCTCGGGGTCAAGTGTCCAGTCTGGCTGTGGGTGCGTCTCAGTGCCCTTAACCCTTGTGGGATTCTGTTCCCTACCCATAAACTAGAGCCAGCAGCACTCACAGGGGACACTGACCCTTTTCTCCACCTACCCCTCATCCCATGTGCTGCTCCCTGGGATTTGGTCCTGGAGCAGCACTCCTGTGTCATCCTGGTGCTGCATTCCCATTCCCTGACGCTGCCAGCTCTGTGGGGGTCTTGGCCAGGCAGCTCCATCTTCTCTTTGTCACCGTCTCGCTGCTCCTGGTTTTCTCCAGATTCTGAGAAGCAGCTGCTGTTGCTGGAACATCAGGTTTGGGATTCTGCATGGGAAAGCTCCAGTTGCTGTGAGCAAGCAGTGGCATTTCATTACCCAGCACAGCAAAGCCCTGGCTGGTCCCGAGGGTCTCCACACTCCAGTGGGACCTACTGCAGGGATACCTTAAAGAGAAGCTGCACTTTGGGACTGCTGCTGTGCTTTGGCACGTGGGAAAGGAGCTCTCCTCATGTTTCCAGTAGTTCTGCTTGTGCTGTGTCCCTCTGCCACGGTTTCTCAGCTGCTGGCTTTGAGCATGTCACTTGTCCTGGGCATGTCACTTCTGTGCATGCTAGGACATGTGGTCTGGGAGCGCCTCGCAGGGGTGTGGAGGAGGGATGTGGTGCCATGCCAGGGTGGCTCCCTGGGGTGCCAGGACTTGTGCCAGCAGCCGGGGGACCCGTCTGCTGCGAGAGAGGCTGTGCATGTGAGGTAATGATGTGTGACTGAGTGTGGGGTGGCAGCTCCTGGCTCTCTGCCACGGTGCCTGAGGTGACCAGGCTGAGCTGGGAGAGATGCCCACATGCACACAGGAGACCTGAGACCTCCCCTGCCCAATGGGAATGTCCCCCAAAATACACAACACCCGCCTGTACTCTGCTCACCCCAGGGACTGACTATTTTTCTCCCATGTTGGCATTCCCATCCTTGCCCTTGGCTCCCCAGGAGTGGCAGAGTAAGAGGAGAGGGGTCCAGAATTGCCACTTCTTGTGCCAGGTGACAAAAGGATGTGATAGTTAGCACAATCCACATAATTCTAATTTAGAGGCATTGGCACAAAGGAAGGGAGTGCTGGAGTCCTGCAGCCAGACAGACGTTTCATCTGCACCAGAGCTGGTCGCAGGGTCTTGGCTTTCATTTCTGTTTTTCTTCCTCTTTTTATAAATTAAAATCCCAAAATAACTGCGCTGCTCTGGGATATTTTTAAGCTGTTTTTCCCCCCTCTCTTCCTTTCTTCCCTTCATCTCCCAACAGGTTACAGCAGAGAGAGCTCTGGGTTGCCAGAGGAGAAGGCAGCACGTCACTTCCTTGGCACGGGGCCGTCTCCAGCCCTCAATGCTCACTTTGTTTTTCCCCTCACAGGCTCCGTGAGCTGTCAAGGCTCTTCACAGTGTCACATTATCCACATCCCACAGCTCATTGTGGAGCTGCTGCTAACGTGGCACGCAGAGCACAGGGGGTGCTGGGCCATGGGTGTTCCAGCTGCATCCTTGCCTGCCTCTTTTCCTCTGCTGTGTGGCCCAGCACGCTCCCTTTCCTTGGGAAGTCACCCACTTCTGTCCCTCACATCCCACCCGTCTGCCCCTGCTCCCCTGGGGCTGTGTCTGTCCTGTCTGAGCAGCCTGTGAGCATCCAGCCTGGGAAAAGCACAGGAGAAGCACCACATATTCCAAATTCCACCTGTTTGTAGCTGTGTAGTAGCTGGTGTGTAGTCCTGTGAGCAGGCAGAGAGAGGGACTCTGCCTCAGGAACTGTAGCGATAGGACAAGGAGGAGTGGGTTCAAAGTGAAAGAAGGGAAATTTACGTTTGATATATGAGAGAATTTCTTCCCTGTGAGGGTTGCCCAGAGAAGCTGTGGCTGCCCCTGGATCCCTGGAAATGTCCAAGGCCAGGTTGGATGGGGCTTGGAGCATCCTGGACTAGTGGAAGGTGTCCCTGCCTGGCAGAGGGGTTGGAATGAGGTGAACTTTGAGGTCCCATCCAACCCAAACCATTCTGGGATTCTATGAATAGCAGAGAGGGGTTAAGAGTTGGATTTCACAGTGGGAGATCCCCATGTCCTGGTGGGATGAGGACCTGGCTGTGTGACAGCTTCTATTTCCATAGGCATCTAGAATGAATGTCATAATGGTTACAGGGCTTCCCTCCTGCCATAGGTTACTTGCAGATAAATAATCTGTGCCCAACAGTGACTATTAAAATGCTCAGCTGCTTAACCCTTAACCTTCTCTTTCATCACATCTGCTGCGAGCCTTGTTTCATCTGCTGGGGACTTTGTTTCATCTCGGTGCTCTGGTTTCCTCACCTTCAAAAGTAATTCCAGCCCAGGTGATGCATTTGGGCAGCAGGGCTCAAGCTGTGATGGGAATGGATGTGCCCCATGGGTTGAGTGGGAAACATCTGATCCTTGGGGAGCTGTGGAGAGCTCCAGGCTTAGTTTATGAACTGTTCTGAATTTGCTGGGTTTCAGAAAATCCTCTGTTGACATGACAATCCATGAAATTCCACAGTTAATGCAAGTTCTGAGCCTTTGGCTGTGCTTGGGACACTCTCCAGGGTCTCCTTGAACCATCCTTGTAAGGGAAGAGTGTTGGCTCCTCATGGATCAAATCCAACATGCTTGTGTTGTGTGGCTGATCGTCAGCAGTCAGTGCTGAGGTGCTCTTGGTGGGGTCTGTGCTGTGCTTTGAACATCTTTAGTGTTCTGGTTCTCTTTCTCTGTGCAGGGTTTGGGCTGTTGTGGTGTGGGAAATCATCAGTAACATCAGGAACCTGCTGTTTTGTGGCTCTCTGCAGATTTGGGAGCTCGTGTCATTAAAACATGTTTAGATCAATGTGCTTAGAAGGTGAGGATGGGAATACACCCAGAGGGACCAAGTGATGCTCCTGAAATGAGGGTTAATAGGGAAGAATTGGGATTTACTGGGTAAACTGTGTGTTCCTGTGTTGCAAGCAAAGGTGGCAGTGCCAGTCATGCTGTCCCTCTGCCCCTGGACTGTGTGTGGGTCTCCAGGAGCACACTTTGGTCCTGGGCCACCTCTTGGCTCCTGCCACATGGAAAAAACACCCATGTCTTCTACGTGGGAGCTGTTGGTTTTCTCCTGCTTCTTCCATGTGAGGTGCTGGGTTGCTGGGCCAGGGATAAAGAATTCCTCCCCAGGATGCAGGTGCCAGCAACCCAACCATGATCTTCTGGGGTGATTTGGGAGCTTAGTGCCTGATGCTCCCTGGAAAGGGCTGGAAGAGATGGATGGAAGTGCCCCAGGTGGTGTTGCTAGTGGAGCACTGGTGGAGGGGGCTTGGGGAGGAGGAGGAAGGCTTTGGGTCAGCTGCCTGTTTGCTTGCTTCTAACTGTTTTGTTCTCTCCTTTTTCTCCTCCCCTGCTTTCTAAAGAACATAGGAAGCTTCTTGCTGGTAAGTGGTGGTGTGTCATGAAAAAAAAATACCATTTTTTCCATCCACCATCAGACTCACTGGTTAGTCCGTGTCATCCTTCCATCCACCCAGGATGTGCTGGAGCAATAGAGACCTTCTGGAGGTGGGTACAGCACACCCATCCCCGTGGCCTCTTGGCTGCAGGATGTGTGCTCCCCTCCAAGGGAGCTATTGCTTTTAGATCACAGTTTGAAGAGCTCCTTCCCCTCTGCCTCCACGTGGCCCAGCCTGGTGTTGTCTGGGCTCATTTGCTTTGTTACTGGCATCAAGCCTCTGGAGTGCTGTGGGTGTGAAACTGTGATCTAAGGACACCTCACCTAGTGCTTGACTCATCTCCAACTCCATCCTCAGCCTCTCACCTTCACCAGTGTCCCAGGGAGGGTGGGGGGGAGCACTCTGAGCTCGCTCTGGGGGTCAAAGGGACAGGCTGGGCTGCTGACCCGGCTTGGGGCGTTTGTGGTATGTGCTGCCCTGATGGAATGAAAGAAGGAGGGCAGAGCCAGCAGGGGCAGTGTGTGTCCTCATCCTGGCTGAGCTGTGACGCCCCAGGTGTGAGGCAAACACACCACAGACAGTCCCTCTGGCCATTATCTGGCAAAAGCGAGTGAAGCTCTCTTAGGACAAGGGGTGATAGTTTTAAACTGAAGGAGGGTGGATTTAGACTGGATATAAGGAAGAAGTGTTGCACACTGAGGGTGGCAAAACTCTGGCACAGCTTGCCCAGAGAAGCTGTGGCTGCCTCATCCCTGCAAGTATCCAGGATTAGGTTGGATGAAGCAACCTGGGCTAGTGGAAGGTGTCCTGGCCACTATGGAATGGCAGGGAGTGGAATGAGATGGGCTCTTAAAGGTCCCTTCCAACCCAGACTGTTCTGTGATTCTGAGTGTGGGCATGGATCAAAGCCCCTGGGGTGATCCTGTCTCTGCTCCTCTGGTCCCATCCCCTTGCCTGTCCCGTGTCAGTGGTGGCTCATCTATTCCTAGCATGGACAGTTGTTCAAACAGGGAATCCCAGTCATTAAAACAGCCCCAGTGTGTGCCCTGGCTGGTGGGAGCAGCCCTTCAGGGGCGAGGGAAGGGGGTGTGGGGTGTGTGGCTGCAGGCTGGTTGTGTGCCCACTTCCCTGCCATCCCCAGTGCTGGGAATCCTGGAATCCCGGGAGCCTCGTGGCCAACTCCTTTGTTTGGTGGCTGTGGATACAGAGGGTATGTAAGGAAGGCGCTTGGCATGTGGTTGGGGCTGGCAGGTCCTCTCACCCCCTCCCCCTGCACACATGAACCTTTGTGCTGTTCAGGCTGGAGGACAGGGCAAGTGCAGTGTCCCCCCCGTGTTCCTGCCCCTCTCCAGCATCCCTGGGTGCCCACCCTGCTGTGGCAGAAGGTCCCAGGTGTGTGTTTGCCATGGACAGGCTGCCATCCTCTGCTTAGAGACAGGACTGGGTGTAGAGGTATCAAAACCTGCACGAGTTTGGACCTCGAGGCTGCTTCTCTGCCAACTCTGCTCCCTTCAAGACCTTTAGGTTCAGTGCTGGCCCACATTTATAGTTGGATGAGCAGGTTTTTGGGGTGATGTGGGCTGGTTTGGAGCTGTGATAGCCCAGCTACCCTTGGTCAGGGCATTGTGCTGGCTATGACAAGCTTTCTGAGCTGAGGAGAAGGGAGTCACACCAGGAGTGCCCCAGCTGTGACTGAGGACCTGATTTAAAGCTGTTGCTGCTGCATTTCCTCCCTGCTCTGTGCCCCTCGTTATGTATAATCCATCGAGACTGCCGTGCAGACCCAGAGGGGTTCTCTTGGAAACGTGCCCTCCTGCAGCAGCGCTGGAGAGGGAACAGAGGGACATAAAACTTTCATTGAAAGCCACACGCTCCTGGCCTGGACCCCGGAGCCCAGGAGGAGCAGAAGGAATCTATCCAAGCCAACAGCATCCCCTGCCGGCTAACCCTGCCCGGGCCTGAGATGGAGAAATGAAATCCTGCCTGTTTCCTGGTGGGAGAATGTTCTGCTCCCTTCCTTGGTGCCAGCTGCTGCCAGCAGCCCCACCAGTGGGATGCTGGCAGTGAAAGAACTGGGTGCCACCTGGTTTTGGTTCTCACAGAGCCTGTGGGCAGGAGGAAAAGGGTCTGGGCTTCTGGGAATGCCCATTTCCATTGCTGTGTCTCCATCCAGCATGTGATCTCCTAGCAGGACCCTTGCTGGTCAAAGGAGAGGGTGTCCCTTGTCTTCTGCTCCTCCGTGTAGGCTCTTCCTGATGCAGCTGGAGCAGCTTCCCTCCTCCTCCTGAGGACTTCTGCAAACACACATTTTTGCTGGGTGTGTTTCCTTTCTAGTGGTGTGTTTGAGTTTTCCTCTTTTCTCCTTCCTGCAGAGCTGGGGGGGTTTGTTCCCCTGCCCTGGGTGTGTGAGTACCCCCACTGTGGAGCTGGGCCACAGGCTGTGTGTCCTTCCCTGCCACTGCAGAGGGGACACAGTTTGAACCAGGGTCTGAGGGTGGTGCTTTTGCCTGTGGTGGGTGTTGGACACAGCCCTGGTCTTGGGAGTGCTGTGTCCTGCCCCTGTGGCTGGTGGCACTGGTGCTGACTGTCACAGAGTCACATTGCTTGAGGGAGCAGGTGTGATTTTTAGCTGTTTTGGGCTCTCTCGTGCCCAAACTGATGTGTGGGAGAGGGGCAAGGAGAGCACTTGGCTGATATAATTCTGATATAACTCTGCTCCTGGCTCAGGATGTGGAATAGGCTGAGGTGTCTGGCTGATCCAGGGGCAAACCTCTGCTCTCTGGCTGGAGGGAGATGGGCAAGAGCTGCCTGAATGAAGACACTGAATATTGCTGCCAGCACTCCCTCTGCCTGCAGCACGGGGAAGGGATGCTGCTGCTGCTGCTGCTGCTGGGATGTCTCAGGATGTGCTGGTCATTCCCAAGTCCCTCCACTGCTGCTGCTCCTCTCCTTCAGTGCTGGCTCTGGGGGAGGAATTGAGGTGTTTTCTTGAGGTGCCTCTGCTTTGTGCTCCCCATGTGCCTGGTTCTCTCTATGTTTTCTCACTAGCTGGGCTGTGCTAGAGTGATTTTAAGACTCTCTACAAGGTTATTGGCAGTGCCCTTGCTCCATCCAGGTCTGCTTTTCCCAGTCTGAGCCATTCCCCACCCCAGTTCTGAAGGATGCCACTCCCTGTCTGAAAGCTCTCTGATGACAGCAGCTTTCCTGGTGGGAAGGTACCCACGGTGCCAGGGATACAGGCTAATTTTAGCTTGCTGGGTGTTTGCTCCACAGGTTTGTTTCATCATTGTTTTCTACTGGATTTTTTTCCTATTTCTGCCTCCCCACATTATCATGTCCCTCATGATAACCACCCATGTGGAACTCTGCAATGCCAGCTGATCCTCACAGCCCCCTCGCAGAAGAACAAGTTTGACATCATTTTGCAGAGCAACTGGTGTGTTTTTCGGGAGAGAGTTGGCAGAAGTGATGTCTCACAGCTCAGCCAACTCAAATCAGCACACAGAGAGGCTGAAGGCTTGCACCAGTCACTCCCAGCAGCTCCAGTAGGCAGGCAAGGCTCTTTCTCTGGTCTGTCTGAGGGAAAGAAGAGCCACAGAATAGTGTGAGTTCAGGGCAGGTTGAAGTGTTTGAAAGGTCTGTTTGTCACAAAACAAACTCCCTCATCATCCTCGTGTGGCTCTGGCATTATTCCCTCCCTGTGGGTCAGTGCAGGTGCTGTGGGCAGGCAGATCAGCACCCTGCTCTCCTCTCTGTGGAGTTCCTTCCACTGAGATGGAATTCCTTGCAGCAGGAATGGCTTGGGAAGAGCAGCAGATGGCAGTGTGAGCCTGCAGGAGGAGCTGAGGCTGCAGCCCAGGACACCCCGGGCTGTGCAGCCACAGGGCTGGGGCTGAAGGGACAGCACAGAGAGGGCACAGGGGACAAACTCGGAGGGGCTTTGCTCCCAGCATTGCCTCTCTCCAGCCTGGGTGCTGTTCCCAGTGCCCTGGCAGCACAGGGAGGGATGTGGTTTCCCTTGGGGCCGTGGAGGAGAGAGGCAGTGGCTGCTCAAGGCATGAAATCCCTGACTCGGTGCCTTGGTCTGGAAAATCCTCTTGGGCTGGGGGTTCCAGCCCAGCTGCCGTGTTTGGAGCAGGGGGTGGGGGTTCCTGGGGAGCCCAGCAGTCCGTGAGAGCAGTGATTTGGCTTTGTGGAGGCAGAGGTGACAGGGATGTGCAGAGTCCTTGGGCTCCTGGGTGGAACAGCAGGAGTTGTGTGACAGCACTGAGATGCTTCACCTCCCTTGGGTTGCTTTTGCTTTGCTGTGTGTCCCCTTTTCAGCATCAGCCCTGTCCTTCCAGACATCAAGTTCTGTGTGCAAACCTCGTTTTAATTTTTATTTTTCAAGGGGAGAGGCAGAGTCATCATAGCCCCCATCGTGGCATACAGGTGGCTGGGTGGGGGAATCAGAATATTCTGAAGGGACCCCACAAGGGTCATCACTGGCCCCTGCAGGGATTGAACCCACAACCTGGGCATTATTAACACCAGGCTCTCAGCAACTGAGCTAGTCTCGGGTCAAGGGTGGCTTTGTGGGGTGCTCATGGGGGGACACCTGCTAGTAGAGGGGCTGCCTTGCAGTGACAATGCAGCAGGAGCACAGCCACCAGCTCGGAGAAGGGCCTGCTGTGCTGGGAGAGGGTGACCTGTGGTCCCTGGGCACACAAATGTGGCCCATCCCATGCCCCGGGCATCCCTAAGGACATCTAGGAGATGCTGCGTAGTCCAGCGTGGCCCGGCAGGAAGGGTTTGTTTCAGGACAAAGTTATGAAGTGGTGAAACCCCCACTCTTCAGAAGAAGCAGCTCTTATCCAGCACTGCCTGGTACGGCTGTTTATGAGGAATGGTGTGAATTAACATCCCTCTCCCTCTCAGCACACACAGCAGCCTCCCCACCAGGCCACCCCAGCTCCGTATCCCACACTCGCTCCCTCGTCTCCCATTGATAGGCTTTAAAAGCTCTTTATTTCCAAGTGCTGCTCAGCGGGAGTCAAGCTGGGTCCTGCCAAGTGTTAAATGAAATAATTAAAATCCCCACTTTCTCCCCCTCCTGCTCCTTTCTCCGTAATGCTGGTAATTAGCCTGTAAAACTGCAGGAGGGGATGGGGAAGGGAGAATGTGCAAACGCCTTCTGCAGGCTCCCTCCTCCTCCTCCTCCTCTTCACCCTTCCCAGAGGAAGCACAAAATGGCTCTCCAGGCATTGGGTGCTGTCAGATAAATCCCAATTAGCTCCCTGCCAAACAGGATTAGTGAGAAGGGAGCCAGGTGGGGAATCAGCCTGGCAACAGCAGGAGCTGGAGGCTTCCACACGGGATTGACAGGCAGCTGTCAGTCAGTTCCCAAAGTAGCTCTGATTTTGGGTGTTTCAGGGCTGCTATGTGGCATCTGGGAGGCAGAAGTGGGAAGGTGAAGGAAAATGAGGCTGTGTCTCCTGCTGGGGTTATCCCTGCTCAAGGAACTGGTGGATGGAGACTGCAGGGTCCCATGAGGCCCCCAATCTGAGGTGAGTGCAGGGATGCAGGGCAGTGTGTGAGGGTCCTGCTGCTGCCTCCTGGCAGCTCTGTGCTCCAGAAACAAGAGGATAACCCCAGCATCCTTCCCCACTGCTCTCAGCCAGCTGCACTCAGCCCCTTCTGCCCGGCTGCTGCGTTTTTGGCACCAGCGACGACATCCTCGCTGTGAAAGCCCAGAAATAAACCCATTAACGGCACCAGCTTTAAACTGCCTGGTGACCACACAGAGCCCTTAATGCATTGAACACTTTAATTTAGAAAACTGGGCGGGGGGGGTGTGGATTAGCTCAAACATAATGTTTTCTTGCCTGTAGTAGGGGCATAGCAGCTGTGTGTGTGTTAAATTGGCTGGCTGTCCCTCCTTCTCTCCTGGAAGATGTGGTGACTCTCTGCCTCTTGCACCCTGCTGGGGATGATCTCTGAACACCTGCAGCCTCAGCCAGGCTGTTCCCAGTCCTGAGGAGGAGGAGGAAAGGGAGAAAGGCTGTTGGTGCAGACCAGCAGCGTTCTCAGAGTGGGGATGGTGGGTGGTGGCTGGATTGCTCTGGAGCCTTGGTATGGCTGAGGGATGAAGGATGGATCCCCTCTGGCTGGGTTATTCCATACCAGTATGGACAGAGACAGATGAAGTGGTACTGGGGAGGCCAAGCTATCTTGGCTACCTGGGTTCACTGGCCACTTTGGAAGCAAAGGTGGGGTTTATGTGTTCTTTTGCCTTGCCAGGTCTTGCTGGACTTTCCTGCCTGGTCCTTCATGACTGAAGGGTAAAGGGAAGGGCTGAATGTGCATGGTGGGCACAGTTGGCAGGGGGAGCAAGTGGGAGTTGGGGTGTCTGTATGTGCTACCCCTGGCATCAAAGGGTATGGTGAGGGTGTCTGCATTCAGCCAGCTCTGGGGAAAGGGGCAGTCACAGACAAAAATGACATCCTACATGGATGGACCAGGCAAGGGTGATGTCTCCCCAGTGCAAATGGCTCTTCTGATTGTAAAGTCTCATCCCAAAGACTTGCGAGGGGCAAAGGCACAAGTGTTTGTCTTTCCCAAGAGGATGATGAGCCAATCTGTCCACGCTGCAGTTTGAACCTGCCTCCCCCGGGACACAAAGGCTGTTCAGATCTCAGGCAGGGCTGCCCCTAAAAGTGGCCCCCAAATGGCTGGAGGGGACAGAGCCCTGGCAGACCTGGGAAGAAAGGGAGGACTGTGCGGTGGCTGATTTGCATGTGAAAACATGCACGCGGGAGGATGCAAATACCCTCGCTTCCCTTTGGGGAATTTTTCAAAGCCAAGCCTTTGGCCTTAGCCTGCAGTGTGCTGGGAAGCCCTACCCGGGGAGGGGAAGGATGTGGAGCAGGCCAGGAGGGAAAAAGGCAGTGCCCTAGTGAAGGCATTGGGCAGGAGTTTGGCACCTGTGTCCCAGGACAGAGTGGACCAAGCTGGCCACAAGGTGACCATGTGGAGGAGAGGACCAGGGCATTCTGCTCATTTTGCTTTCTGGGAAGATCTTGGCTTCTTGTGTGATGCTCCAGAAATTCCCAAGGGGCTGTGGTGGCTGCAGAGAAACAGAGCAGCAGTGACAAGGACTTGAGTTTATGCTTTGAAGGACGAATACTGTGTTGGAAGCTCCATCCTTCCCCTGGCAGAGGGCTTTGCTTGGGAGGGGGCTCCTGAGGTGGTTCCTAGCAGGGATCTCCTGGGCAGAGATGGCTTGGCAGAGTGTTTCCTGCTGAGCCCTCATAGCCCTTGGGCTCTCAGAGGTTCTTCACAGCCTGTGTGTGTCTGAGGAGAACATGTCCAGGGTGCACAACGATCTGCCTTCCTGCTTGGACATGAGGCCATCAGATCCCTGCTCCTGTGGGCTGTCCTGGCTGGGTGGTTGGGATGCAGCCCGTGCCTCACAGCAAGCTGGGATCATGTTCAGGAGTCCCCAGGGAGAGGAGGGTCCAGTGCAGGTTTAAAGAGGAGCAATTTCTGGGATGTGACTTGGATTTTTTCCCCTATGTTATCTGTTTTTGTTCTTCCCTGTACTGCTCTTGGCAAGTTGCACCTGCAGTGCTGGGACACCTGGGATGCTCCCAGCCCATGGTGTGGCTCTGTGGTGTGGCTGTAGGGCAGCCAATGCCAATCCCACATGGAGACTCTCAGACCTGCTGGCTTGTGGTGCCTGAGATGCCCCATTAAAGGACCACCCAGTTTCCTCCACATCTCCCCATGGGAGGAGAGGGTGGGCGGATTCTTTAGTGTTTAGTTTAGTGTCCCTCGGGCTCCAGGTGAATTGCCAAGGTGGGGAAAGAAGGGAGGAGGCTGGGCAGGGAGGGGTACCCGCTACTGGCAAGGGGTATTTTCCTGCCTCCAGTTGTTTTTTGGAAGAGTGGGTAGCAGGAATGCTGCTGTGCAGCCCCTGTGGACCAGCTGTGGTTGCCTCGATGGAGCCACAGCACTCAGATATCCCAGTGGGAGAGGACAAGGTCCTGGGTCTGTGTGGTGGCTGCTGGCAGTGGCCAGGAGGAAGCTGTGCGTCCCTTCCTGGCTGTGGCAGCTGCCTGCTTGATGTTGAACATGTAGAGATGGGAGGAACTTAAGGAGCTTCCCAGTTTGACCACAGCAGGGTTACCCAGTGCCATGTGTCTACAGTGCTCCTCTTGCCCTGTAAGCACAGGATGGGGGTTTGATGATCTTTCTTTGCCTTGCACAGGACACAGGTTGGTACAGCCCCTCTATAATACTTGAGGGACTGGGGAGATCACAAAAGCCCTCGTGTCCTAGGGCTTGGATGATAAAGCAGCCTCTGGAATGGCAAGGCTGTGTAGGGTCAGCCCAGACTAAGTACAGGTAGCTAGCTCTGTGACCAGAGGACCTTCCTCTTGCTGGGTTTTTTTGTAGTCTCCAGAGCTGCTGACTTCCTCCGTGGTGAGGAAGAGCTCAGCCTTGTTTGTTAAGGACTTTGGTGGCTTAGAAATGAGGTGGCAGGTCATGGTGCCCTAAAATGTGGGGTACCAAGGGCAGGGAAATGGCTTGCTGGGTGCTGTGTGTTTTGCCAGGAATGCTGTCTCACCCAAGTCTCCACCTGAGTGGAGAGCAGGTATGGAGTGGAGGTCCTGGGAGCCTGGACTTGGCATGTGGGCACCAGGTATCCCTGCCTTGGGTCTGTTCAGGGCTCTCACCCATGGCTGGACCTTCACTCTAGCAGGCTCTTGGCCCTGACCTCCCTCTGGCTTTCAGCCCAGCTGTCCTCATGGCACCTTTGCCATCCCTGCTGGCAGCATCCTGCCTAATGAAAGCAGGAGAAGGGCAGCAGCACTCAGGTAGAGAGCAGCAGGGGGTGTACCTGTGTCCTGGCACCTCTTCTCTGCCCTCCTTGTTCTCTGGCAGTGCCAGCACAGACCCAGACCACGCGGTGAGGTCCCTGTAGCTGCGTCCTGGTCCTGCTCCCCGGGTGTTCGTGGGGTGGCTGCCCCCAGTGCGTGCAGGCAGATCTGTCCCTCTCCCTCCACAACAGATATCCTAAAAAATAGTGACCGCGGGTTCTCCTGCTCCTTCTGCTGCCCGTGGGGGTCTCTCCGGGTGGGCGATGCTGGGCGGGGGAGGCTTGAGAGGTTTCTCCGCCTCTCAGCATCCCAAGTGGGCGGACGGGCTGGGGCGGGGAGATGAGCTCTCACCCTCTCCCAAGCCTTCTAACCCTCCCATCCCTTCCCACCCTTCCACCCCTTCAAGTCGGGTCTTACCCCGAGGTTTGGGAGGGGGGGGGCAACCAGGAGGGGAGAGACGCGTCGGGGCGGAGTCGCGACCCCCTGCCCTGCCCTTGC
>WBMV01003492.1:584297-616609 GCA_013396655.1 Campylorhamphus procurvoides | reverse complement strand
AGGCAGCTCCCAGCGCTCCCCATCGCCGCTCCATGCCGGGCTCCGCGCGGAGCTGGGACCTCTCCGGGAAGGACTGGCATGTCCCAGCGGCGTGAGCCGGGCAGCCGGCCCCCTCCGGGGAGGAAAGGTGCCCGTGGCGAGGGGGCCGAGCTGGGCTGTGGCCCCTTCGTGCTCGCAGCAGGGTTGGGAAGGTGCCGGAGAGCTGGCGGTGGGCTCGGCTGAGCACCGGCTTCCCGGGAGCGGAGCGGGGATGGATGTGCCGCGGCTGTGATGGGAGCCTTGGCGTGGGAAAGGGAGTGTCTGCCTTCGGACGGAGCGTGGGACAACTGAGGAGCATCTTGGGCTGCCGCTCCCGGGGTCTTGGGCTGCTTCCCCCGGCTGCGAGGACCTGCGGAGGGTCAGAGGCTGCTGAACGGGAGGAGCACCTGTCCCGGAGGAGTGTGGACACCAGGGAGAGCTCGGTGTTTCTGGAGCAAGGATTCGAGAGCCGAGGGGCAGCTGCCGGCGTGGTCAGACCCCCTTCCCATCCCTTCTGAGAGGATACGGATTTTCCACATGCTGCGAGCCTGAGAGGGGTCCCATGGTGTCCCCCTTGGCGCTGCCCCTGTCCCAGCCCTGCTCCCGGGAGCCAGAGCGTGTTGGTGCCGTTCCCATACCAGTAGCAGCTTGTCCCCGTCCCGGTGGGCTTGGCCGAGGAACTTGAGCTCTCTCAGCGCTGGGACTGTTGTTTGCTCTCTGCGGGCAGGTGTGGATTGACACCTTCCGGGCTGGGAGAGGGATTACGGAGCACAGGAACGGGCGCACATCCCTCTGGAGCGGGCTCGGACCTGACCCCAGGCTGTGCCCCTGCCATGGCAGGTGTGGGGACAAACTCTTGCTCCTGAAGGTGCCCCCCAGCCCGCCCTGCCCTCCTGCGAGCCGAGATGGGAACCTCTGGGAAAACTTAGCTTGTGTGGCTGCTGAAGACGACTGGGGAGGGGAGGGAAAGAGGGATCCATGTGAGCTTTGTGGCTGCTGTGCCGTGGATGGATGGACGGTGGGCTGAGCGTGGTGGCCGAGCATGACAGCGTGCCAGTACCCCATGGCGCCGGGGGCCCTGGAGCGGGACCGCATGTACCAGCACAAGGTCTCCTTGGTGGTGCGGTACTTCATGATCCCGTGCAACATCTGCCTCATCCTCCTGGCCACCTCCACGCTGGGATTTGCCGTGCTGCTCTTCCTCAATAACTGTAGGTGTCCCCGGGGGCATGGGAGGCAGGGGAGGGATAGGCAGGGGTCAGGTGAGCCGGTGTTCTGTGGCTCCTGGCACTGCCTGCTGGGCTTCTCCCTGGAGCTCATCGCTTGCCTTCTGCTGCCTGGGGAGAATCCAGGGATGTGACAGCTCCACAGCTCTGCCCCACTTTTCCTTGACATGATGTTGGCCCAGAACGGTGGAGCAGAGCTGTGAAGGCGGGTGTGCGTGGGCTCAGCCCAGCTCCCACCGTGCACGGTGCTCTCAGCTGTGCCAGCACCCTCTGTGTCCCATGTCCCATCCCCAAAATACTGTGTCCTCATGTGCTGCTTGAGGTCTGAGCGTGGGTGATGCTCCTGGGGGGGATGTAGTCAGTCTGTTTGGGGGGTGAGGGTCTCAGCAGGGCTGATGGGACATGAGGGGCAAAAGTGGACTCCTGGGAGTCCTGCCCTGGCCAAGGACATCTGCTGCTCCCTTGTTCCAAGCAAGCTGCTGGACCTTGGAGCCCTGTTGCTGTAGATGGGTGGGAATGTGTCTCCCAGGCTCCCTGCTCTCTTATTCTGAGGAATCAACAAAGGGTTGGGGCACGATGGGGGAGTTTTCCCTGAGGTTAGAGTGTTAATCTGATCCCTGGTAAGGCTGAGTAGATCCCACATTTGGGCGTGGATACATCCACATATTGCTGCTGTGCTCTGTTACCTCATCCTTGCACAGGTGCTCATCTTTCCCTAGGCACAGCCTGTGGAGGAGTATTCCATCATTCAGTGGTGTCTTTGACCTCCTTGATGCTGGGAAGAGCCGAACACCTGCTGTGAGAAAAGCCTTTAGAGGGCAGGCAAATCCTCCAGCCTGGCTTTGGGATGCACTGCTTCCCCTGGTGGGGAGCGTGGTTGGGAAAAAGCTGTGCAAAACTGTAAAACACATGGATGCATTTAAAAGGACTGGCAGGAGCAAGGCCCAGGTGACAGAGCATGAGAGTTGTGTTACCTCTGCCACAGCCTGGCTTTGCTGCCCTAGGTGTACCTCTTAATAGAGAGCAGAGCCCAGTTTTGACAATGGTTTTAGGGTGTTTCCCATTTAGGATGGGAGATTTGCTGGAGTGGAACCTTTCTCACAGCCCTGCTTAATCAGGGATTCCCCAAATGTAGAGGGCTGGCAGGTGGCAAGGCTGTGCTCTGGGATCAACAGTCATGTCCGTGGGAGTGCTCACCTTCTACTGCCACAGGCTATCCCTTTCTCCCACTTTCTGGAGGCTGCAGCATTCCCCAGTGCTGTCCTGTTCAACCCAAATGGCCTGGTGAGCCCATGCCCACGTGTGTGTGAGGTGATACACGGCAGGATTGGCATCACAGCCCCCACGAGATGGCACAGAACAGGCTGAGACGAGCCCCAGCCCTGCCAGGCATGGAGGGCCGTTCCCAGATCCCACGCCAGAGATGCTCCATCGATACAACTGGGAGAGCTGTGGCTCCTGGATCGTGTTCTGGCTGCTCCCTTCTTGCTGCTGGACCTCCCAGGTGTTCCTGGGAGTCAAACCTGCTTTTGAAGGGTACACTGAAGGGATGAAATGCTGGTCCAAAAGCTGTGGACAGAGGTTTGGGAGAAGGAGGGAGCATCCAAAGGGACCTGCTGACAACCCCCTGTTTTTTGTTTCTTTGCAGACAAGCCCAACAGTTACTTCACTCAGACGCCGCCGACGCCGCGGGATGGTGAGTACAACTCGCTGCTGGAGCTCAGCCCTGTGCTTGGGATGCACTTGAGAGCAGATTGAGCCTCTCCTGCTGCCTGCAGCTGCTGGGGAAGCAGCAGCTCCTGACCCACTGATCTATTTTTGCAGCTGCCTGGCTGCTCTCTGTGCCCAGAGCAGTCCTGCATCACGCCCTTACCCCTGCCAAGGGTGCAGGATCATCCCTCTGGGATGAGGAGGGAGGGCAGAGCGATGTCCCATTGCTCCCTGGAGGCACAGCAGCCCTTTCTCTGCCGAGGATTTCCTGGGGGCTGTGGTGGAACTGGGGGAGAGCTGGAAAGGGTCCTTCCCTGGCAGAGGAGGTGGGACAGCACCTGGGTTTTCTGTGGACTTGCATTTTCTCTGGACCTGTGGCCCTTGCCTATGGATTGCCTCTCCCCTGTGGATTCCTGGTGTCTCACAAGCAACGTGCTCACCAGGACCTCACATCTTTGCTCTGTGCTTGGTAAAACCTTCTGATTTCACAGACCTGGAGGAACTTTGTGTATTTTGAGGCCACGCTGTTATCAGTCTGTAGCTTTAAAGGCTGTTGGATGCAGGCAGGCAAGCCCAGGCTAAGGTAATGTCATCACAGGAGCTTTGTTTTCTCGGAAAAATCAAGCTTCAAATGCCCTGCCTTTCCTGGCAGGCTCTTCAGCCACCTTCCCCAGCCTCCCCAGCTTCACGTGCAGAGATAAGAACCCAGCAGAAACCAGCAGCCAATTAATAACCTGTTTGTTTCTTTTTCTTGCCTTCCCTGATGGGGGTGGGGAAGGAGGCGGGGGAGAAACGGATGCTGGATAAAATGTGATTAATCTATAATTGGACCAGAGAAGACATCTAAGCGAAAATAAAAACGTACGTAGGTGTAACTCCTAGCTCAGGGCTCCAAAATATTAACAGCCCAGCCCATCCAGATGACATACTCCAAAAGATCCCTGGTCCCCACAGGAGATGGAAAACTACCACCCTTGGGAGGCTGCCAAGTGAGGCACCCTCACTGCAAGTCTCATATGGTGCAAATGCCTTGTGTGGTCTTGGGGAGGTGTTTTTGGGAAGAGGAGAGCAGAGGGCATGAGAAGAGGGTCCCTCCTGGGGTGAAGGGGCTGGTTTTTCCTACTTCTGGAGGGACTGGCTGTGCTCTGTTCATCACTGGGCTGGATTGGAGATGTGGTTCTGGTCCCGTGCATTGTTTGCTGCCTTAGAAAGGGTCGTGCTTGTGAAATGCCAGGATCTGGCTGAGGACCATGGATGTCCTGAGTTGGCCCTGAGTGAGACCAGGTGTTGTGGACCATGGCTTTCCTGTCCTAGGCATGGTCTCAGGGATGTTTATTGTGGTCCTTTCCCCTTCCTAACGATGCTGCAAAGCTGGGCAGAGTCATTGTCCATCCTGGCAAAGTCAGAGCTCAGTTTTTGGGTGAAGGAAGTGGCTTCCTACACCTGGGGCATTTCTTCTGTCAGGTGCCTGTCACAGCCACGGTGCTCCAGTGATGCTGGAGGTGACAGACTTTGCCAGCCAGGAGTGAAGTGTCTCTAATTAGCATTAGCTATGCCATGGGAAGTTTAGGTTGGATATTAGGACTAAGATTTTTCACTCTGGGCACTGAACAGGCTCTCCAGGACAGTGGGCACAGCCCTAAGGCTGCCAGAGCTCCAGGAGCATTTGGACAACACTCTGACAGACAGGGTGGGATTATTGGGGTGTCTGTGCATGGCCAGGATTTGGAATCCATGATCTTTGTGGGTGCCTTCCAACTTGCAACATTCCATGTGTGATTCTATGACTTGTGTACTATTTACCTCTTCCTCTTCTTCCAATTCCAATTTCTTCCCTAGAAAACTCGTCAGCCACACATTGATTTATAGAGCGGTCCCTGCTTCGTTTGGAAACAAGGCCATTAGTTCTGTTAACTCGCTGCTTTCTCCCAAATCTCCTGTGCCTCCGGCATTCCTGTGCCTGGGCAGGGGATTATTAGGCTCGATAGAGTCTTAAGGCTTGGCTGGCTCAAATGCAACGCTGCATGGAGGCTGCTGCCTTGTCCCCAGCTGAGGGACTGGCCTGGGGCGTCCAAGCTGGATAATTCCTCTCTTTTCTCACTGATGGAGCTGAGGAGCATCTGCACAGGGAGTGGGAGAGGGGGCGGATGTTGGCTCAGCTGTCACCCCCTGGGGCAGGAGGAAGGGGCTGGCAGGTGTGTGCAGGGTGGGCTGTGCCTTCCTGCATCCCCTGAGGGGGAAAACAGGACTGGAGGAGGATTTGGAAGGTTCCTCCTCCCCTCTCCTTGTTCTTGCAGTGCCCGTGAGGAGCGCTTTGGTTTGTTTGTTTGCAGCATCCCTCGGTGGAGTTGTGTTTGGGAGGCAGGATTGCTGTGCCTGTTTGCTCTGTGGAGGGCAGGGAGAACAATAAACCCTCTCGGAGCCCTGGTGGGAGCTGGGCTGGCTGCTCAGGGGGATCCATAGGATGAGGTGCCAGGCTCTCGGGGTCAGATCCTTGTTATCCTTCTCTCCCTGCCACCCTTGTCCCCGGGGTGCTGTGCAGGGCTGTGGAAAGCCCTCCCAGCTGGGGCTCTTGTTATTGAGGTCCCTGAGGAGCAGGATGGCACAGCCAGCAGCATGTGGCTCCGGAGCCAAGAGCAGCAAGTGGGATGCAAAGCCAGGCAGGGGAGCAGGGCTGTGCCTGGCTGCAGTTCTGGCTCAGGCTGTGCCTGCACAAACCCCCTACTCCCCTTACTGATGCTGGGGAAAGAGCTGCCTTGGGCTTAGAACTCATGTAAGGTGCTCCCCTCCCCTTGCCTGCTGTGCCTTCCCCATCCCTGGAAGTGTTCAAGGCCAGCTTGACCTGGTCTAGTGGAAGGTGTCCCTGCCCATGGCAGAGGGTGAAAGGAGATGATCTTTAAGGTTCCTTCCAACCCAAAGCATTCCATGATTCCATGTGTGCTGTCTACTTGCAGCCCCACTGTTAAACCCTGCACTGCATACATCAGTGCTGAGAGGGCTGGGGCTGGCCCACGCCTCAGGACACATTTGTGCTGTCCATAACCTCCTCCCACTGCCAAAAACGCAGGGAAAAAAGACAGGGAGATGGCCTTGGACCTTTAGTTTCTCAGTTTTACCCACGTGGCTCTGGGCAGCTCTGTGCTTGCTTGAGAGGATGGGGAGGGGAGGTTTGGCTGCCCTGGGAAGAGGCATGAAAATAGAACTTCAAATAAAGCACAGGCTCTTCAATTTCATTCCTTTTGTGCACGGTGGTACTGGAATATCCTGCTGGCTTTGGCTGCTGGTCCCAGCCTGTTTCTCTTGTGCCTCAAGCCAATATAAGACTTGGATACCACAAAATGAATTTGTAGTGCTGGCTTTGTGGTGGGGCTGATCTCAGTTAGTGGAATGGGAAGGTGCAGCAGATCTGGCTTTTTTTTTGGCTGCTCACATGTGCATTTTGCAGCCCCTGATGTTTACTGACCCCTCCATGCTCTCTGCCTTTTGTATCCATGCTCTTCTCATGCCCTGCTCTCTCCTGCCTGTATGGGAGCATGGTGGGGAGAAGGGAAGGGTTTGCATCCCCTGCCTGGACACCTCTCACGGCATTGGGGCAACCCATCCCAAGGGAGACAGGCAGATCCCAACCATTCCTGGCTCCAACTCTGGATATTGGGTATTGGTGAGTTTCCTGCCCCTCTGAATGTGCCGGCTGGTGGGTGGCAGGGGCGATGCTGAGCGAGGAGGGATTGGGAGCGTCGGAGCGTGGCGGGGAGTCTGTCACACATCACAGAACAGAAAAAAATCACTCTCTCTGCACAAGGTGAAATCTTTGTACCTGGCTGCTCATTTTGTGAGCAGCTGCTCACTTTTAATTATGTGATGCCTACTCCTCCTCTATGGCCTGTCTGCAGCACAGCCTGAACGTCAACCTCCTGTCATGCAGGGGGGTGATGCAAGCATGTTCCCCTTCCAGGATCCTGGGCAATCCATGCCTCCATGCCCTGCCAGGGTGTCCAGCAGTGAAGTCACCGTGGTCATGTTAGACTTTTGGCTTCCCTTTCCTTTTTTCTCACTCATGCTCACACCCTCCAGCAGCAAGGCTACAGATCAGGAGCCACGAGTGGGGGCTGCTTGTGGAGCCTCATCCCCATTCCCTCATCCCTTATTCCCAGCCTGGCTTTCCCTGCTTGGATTTGCACCCTGAGCACCCCAGCACAGTGGGGCTCCAGCCAAACCAGCTCAGGCTGCTTTGGGGTTGCTCTGGAGAGAGGAGAGATGCTAAACATAGCTCTTCAAAAGCAGAGCAGGAGAGAAGGTATAGCACTTATTAGGCACCACTTTTGATCTCCTGAGAGCATTTTCTCCTGCGTTTCCAGTGAGGTTTGAGCTTTCTCTTGGGGATCAGTTTATGCACTTTCAAGTTACGTGGTTTAAGTGTGAGAGGAGGAATAGATGGGAGAGCTGCTAAGATGTACCTGTTTTTCCCTGGACTGGGTCCTTGCTAAGGTTAGATCCCAAAGCTTGCCTCACTCCTCACGTCTCCCAGGATTATCCTTCTGGGATGCAGTTGCTCCGTTTAATACTTTGTATGAAGCGTAGAGGGGGAGAAAGGACATCAGGAGGCACAAAGCTGGCTGAGGCACCCAGGGGACAGGCAAGCTCCTTGCACAGAGCACCAGTGGACCTTGCAGAGCACTGGCAGCCTGGGAAAGGTTGGCCAAGGACAGTGAGGTGGCTTTGAGTGCTGGTGTTGGACCTGCTGCAGCTGGGGAGGAGCTGTGGCTCCCCTCAGGCATCCAGGGGCTGCTGCAGCCCCCCTTCCCTCTGCAAGATCTCTAATCTCTCCACATTGTAAACACTGTTTTGCACAGCGTGGCCTTTGCAGGCAGGTGGGAGCAGGTTAAAACCTCCCAGGTGTTTTTTTGCCTTGCCCTCGCCTCCCTCCCTCTGTGGGCTCTGCATGGGCTGCCATCCCATGTGGGCAGGTCCCTGGCCTTGGCTTGTGCTCTGTGGTGAGTTTTGGGGGTTTTGGGGTGTGCAGGGAGGGTGACAGGACCCTGCTGCTAAGGCTGGCTGCTGGTTCATATCCTGTGTGGAGTGTGTATCCAGACTGTTCCTCTGCCCAGTGGGGGCTGATGAATCCTTCAGTGCCTGGGAGCCGTGACGGTCTGCCCAGAGCTGCTCTCACAGGGGCTCCTGACAGATTAATGAGAGTCTTTGGAGATGATGTTTGATTTGCAAGAGTGAATTTGATGGTTTAGACTCCAGAACATGGGGATGCTTCCAACTTCTGCCTGTCCCTATCCTGCCTTGCCACCCCAGCGCTGCCTTTCCCGTGCTCACTTCTATCTCCCTGCCTCCTGCACATGAATTTGCTTTTAGATCTTCCAACTGCTCAACTTTTTTTCATTGCTGCCCACCCCTCCTGACTCCCAATTATAGACTGTGTAGTCAGTTTTCCTCCTGCTCCTCCTTTGTCTGCCTTGGACTGTGTGGGGATGAGATGCAGTGATGACTGTTCTGTTCACAGGGTGTGTTTTGGATGTCTTTTAGCTGAGAGGCTCCCAAACTGCGTGGTGGATTCCTACCATCCTCTCAGTTTCTTAAGGACCTTCCATCCTTAGAACCTGGAAAGCATTAGGTTGTTTTGGGGACTTATTCCAGACAGGTTCTTGAAGCTTTGGCAGCTGTGGATTTGCCACTACAGTGTAGCTCAGTGCTATGGCTAAAAATCAGGGCTTGAGGTCTCGGGGCCAGCATGTCTTTGATGCTCTGGCCACACCAGGAGGAAGGCTGTGAGCAAAAGGGCCTGGGTTAAGCAGGGTGGTGTCAGTGACACTGTCTGATGGCTCTGTTTCCCTCCTGAGAGACCCAGTGCTGATTTTGAACCAGGGGGTGGACGCTTTGCCCCTCAGTGCCTGCATGTGGCTCTCGCAGCCCTCAGGGCAGGGCAAGCAGCATCTTCTCCCTCACTCGAGCAAGCCCTGGCTGATGCAATTAATATTGATGGCAGGGAGGGTGGGCTGGGGGAGAGGAGCTGATGTGCACAGGGGCTGGAGCGGCAGCCGAACCCTCTCCATGGCAACGGGCACCTCGCGCTCATGCAGAATTAATGCTGGTCCTCACCATCCTGACACTCCATCCCGGGGGGCTGGCGTTCCCCACTGCCCTTTTGGCACAGGGAAGCCCTTTGGTGCCCTCCCTATCCCTGGGGATGGGTGGGAGGTGGGAGCAGAAGGACACATCAGCCCAGCACCCATCACCGTGGGAGGGTTGGGAGGGGATGTGTGAGTGTCTGAGCATCCCAGCTCTTCCCTGTGCTGTGAGGAACTGCTCTCTGCTTTGTATTCCCAGTCCAGAATGCTGGAAATGGCTTCAGCAGGGAGCACCCACCGTTCTCCAAACAGGGAGGGGTTTTAATCCATGTCATAGCGTGGCATTAAAAGGCACATTTGTCACAGGTGCTGATTTCTTCAGTTCTGGCTCTTCCTGTGAATTCCCAGTGCTGGAGGTTCTGCCCTCAGCAGGTCCCGGAGGTGCAGGTTGCCCTGACCCTTCCTGGTGTGCTCCAGGGAGGTGTCTCTCTCCATCTCCTGCCTGCACCCCTTGCAGCAGGGATTTGGGGCTGTGTGTGTCTGGAGCACGGCAGCGTAGCTGTCGTGTCTTGGTAGCCTTTCCCTTCTCCTGCCTCTTTCCTTTCTCTGAGGTCACTGTAAGCCAGGGGAGCAGGCACATCCCAGCCTCCTGTGTCCTACCCATGAGCTGTAATTAAGTTCCCAACTGTGTTTCTGTGATTGTTTTTCCTCAGCCCGTTCAGAGAAGGGACGGGCTCCCCAGGGATCTGGAGCAGGTCCAGGCTGGCAAGTGCCCGTTCTGCCTTCAGCAGGCAGGAATTGCCTGCCTGTTTTCCCAACATCCCCCTCTTCTGTGGCTGTTCAGGGCCCCTCCTCATCTTCCTCATCCCTTGGCAAGATTCAGGCTGAGGAGAAAGCTTCGGTCCGGGGGGGAGAAACTGTGTGCCCACCAGAGCCCCTCTCCAGTGCTGCTCTTGGTGTCTGGGCACTGCCAGGGACATGGGACAGGCACTGCAGAGGAGCTGGCAGAGTGCTGTAAGCAATCACCAAGCTGTCCAGGAGCTGCTTTTCTCTCTTCTCTGCACTGGAAAAGAGCACTTTTAACATTGCATTTGTGATTATTATTATTAAGCTGGAGAAACATTTTAATGTGATTGCTTGGGGCTTATTAGCTGCAGCTCCTCACCTCAAGATCTCAAAGCACTTGAATCCAGCTTGTTATTAATCCCTACTTAAATTGAGCTGCTTGCCTGCTGACCTGGGGGGGCTGGTGATTATTGTCTGCAGGTTTTGGAAGCAGGAGAACTGAGGCACGGAACTGGATGGGGAGTTGAGGCTGGAGGCTCTGAAGCTGAAAGCAGAGGCTGCTCTCCATCCTCCCTGCCCTGATGCAAGGAGGCTTGGAAGAAGGCTGGGCTGGGGGTGGATTGAGAAGGTGGTCCAAGAGCTCTGACTGGAGCACGTGGTGTAAATGGCAGCGTGGCCAGAACAGGCAGGTGGGAGAGAAGTGCTGGGTGCAGGCTGGGGAGGGCAACGTGCATCCTGAATCCTTGGCTGCTGGGATTTTGGATGCAAGCACTAAAGGAGAGCACAGTACAATCATCCTTCCTGCCTGCATCCCCACAGTGCCCCAGCTCCTGCATCCTCACACCAGCTCCCCCATCCCTCTCCAAAGCAAAGCCACGGGTGGCTCATGGTCACTCTCGGGGTGGCTCTGCCCTTCCTTTCAGCCACAGTGGATCCATCCTGTTCTCAGCTGTCCTTCCAGCCGTTTTGGGCATCTGCAGGCACTGTTGGACACGAGGAGGTGGAGCTGGTGCCATCTGCCCTGGCAGCTACTCGTGAAGCACCAGCCACCTGCTCGGGGAGAAGCTGAACTGCACCTTGGCAGGGCCTTCCCTGGTAATGAAGCATCCCAGTCCCTCCCTGGTGCTAATTAGGGGCTGCCTGAGGAAGTGTCATGGCTGGGGTGGCAGGTCTGGGTCTGGACTGGTGTCATTACACCTGGTGCCGTGGGTAGTTGTTCTTCTTCCTGCGGGAGCAGCTCAGTTCTGATGTTGCCAGCAGCTCTTGGCTCGGACGTAGATGGGTTCCCAGGGGCTCCTTGTCAGCTCTCTCTTCTTTCCCCTTTTCTTTGTTTGTTGCACAAGGCTGTGCCAGTCAAGGTTTAGGTTGGATCTAGGAAAAAGCTCTCCCCCCCAGAGGGTGATTTGGGCACTGAACAGGTTCCCCAGGGCAATGGGCACAGCCTCAAAGCTGCCAGAGCTCCAGGAGAGTTTGGACAATGAGACAGGGACAGGGTGGGATTGTTGGGGTGTCTGTGCAGGGCCAGGAGCTGGACTTGGCCTCTTCTCCAGGCTGTAGCAGTGTCCTTCTTCTTGTCTGGACTCCTGAGAGGAGAGGCTGATGTGCCCCTCACCTTCCCAAAGGAGCCAGAGGACAGGAAACCCTCATTAGCATCCCTTTGTGCTCTTTACCCTGGGCCAGGAGGTCACTGCAGGATGAAGGGTAGATACCACAGCACTCCCGAGGTGGAGCCAAGGCTCTGAACCCAGGCAGATCTTTCCCCCAGCCTTGATCTCCTCCAAAAGCCTTTTTACTTCTGCAGGCTCAGCCTGGGGCTGAGGGAGAGGAGCAGCTCTGCCTGCTCGTGGAATCCTGTTGGCTCAGCCGTGGTGGGAAGGGTAGGGACAGGGGTTATTTGTAGCGACACCTTTTTTGCTTTCCCCTTCCCCTCTAGGAAATGCACTTTTATTATTATTGTTGTTGTTATTTATTATGCCCTTTCTGCTCCAGTGCTGCTAAGAGCCACGGAGAGGCTTGGCTGGAATTCAGGGTGGTGACAATGAGCCCGAGCCCTGCCTTTTGTTGCGTGCAGCCTGCTGGAGTGCTGGATGGCTACCTCACTGAGCTGCCTCTCTCCCTCATCTTTGGCGGCTCAGGAGGTTTGGGAAAGGTCAGCTCCGAGCTTTTTTTGGCTCCAGACAAGCGCTGCTCTCATTGTTTGCCAAATGCCTTGCTGTGTCCTGTCTCTGCAGCGCTGGGATGATTTAACCAGAGCTGTGCTCTCACCTCCCTTTCTGGGCAGGTTTGAAGCTCAGCCTCGAGCGAGTGGTAGGACAAAGGGCTTTAAAGTAAAAGAGGAGAGATTGAGGTTGGATGTTAGGAAGAAAATCTCTGTGAAGGTGGTGAGTCACTGGCACAGGTTGTCCAGAGAGGTTGTGGACTCCCCATCCCTGGAAGTGTCCAAGGCCAGGTTGGATGGGACTTGGAGCAACCTGGGCTAGTGGAAGGTGTCCCTGCCCGTGGCAGGGGGATTGGAACAAGGTGATCTTTAAGGTGCCTTATAACCCAAACCATTCCATGATTCTGTGAGTCCTGAGACATCCCACCTCCCCTCCCCAGCTGGGAACAGGCACAATAGGCTGCAGCCTCCAGCATCCCCAGCAGGGCCTCCAACTGATGTTGAGAAGTCAAAAAACCCTCAAACAACCCATTTGCTTGCCATGATTTGTGACAGCATTTGTCTTTCTGGCTTTGGGGCTCAGTCTGACCACCAAAATACAGTGAAGGGAGGGGTCTCTGTGGTGTTTTGGGTTGTACCCTGCCATCCCCTCCTCCCCATCCCCTGGAGATGAGCTCCAAGGCACCGTGCTGTGCAAGCTGCTCTCCCAGGGATGGGGCTTGTTGGTGGGGAGTGGGAAGGTGTCTGTCAAACACCACGGCTGTAACAGCTCACTTGTACAACACTCAGATGATGTGAAACAGGAGGTAAATAAATACCTTTTATATCATCTCTTTTGCTCACTTATTGGCATGTTATGTTCCTAGTGTTTATCCAATTCTTGAGGCAAGGATAGAGTCGAGACTTCAGTTCTGATAAAATATCAATTTTCTTTAGATGGCTTGACCCAATTAACTTTATAATACATTGTGGCCTTTCTGTCATTTACCATTGCTTTTATCAGTTCAGATGAAGAGATTCTCTAAAATATGCAGGTGAACCAATTAGAGGGAGGATCACTTAAAAGGTGACAAGACCCACTTTGGCTCCAAATCTGAAAGAATAATTTTGAAAGTGTCTTTGAAGAAGGCATGGCAAAGCCATGAGCAATGTTTTCATTTCTTCTGAAGCCCCATCCAGGGCTGAAAGCTTTTACCTGCCCACTTCACAGGCTGGATGCTGTGAGGCACAGAGACCAAAGGCAGAAGTGCCACTGGTGCATAGAATTACAGAAATATGGAATCATTAAGGTTGGAAAAGTTCTCCAAGATCTTTGAGTCCAGCCACTAACCCAGCACTGTGTTCACCACTAAACCATGTCCCCAGGTGCCACATCCACGTGTTTTTTGAACACTTGCAGGGATGGTGATTGCACCACTGCCCTGGGCAGCGTGAGCCAGGTGGGAAGTTAGGATGGGGTTTTTGGAGTGGTTTGTGCTGCCCTGAATTGGGTCCCACCAAAAACTTCTTCAGTTTGGCTTGGATCTGTGATGCTCCTTTCCCGTACTCTGAGGCAACAGGCAGGAACAGAAGAGCTTGGTAGAGGAGTGAGTTGTCTTTGTCATCTGCTTGAAAACTCTGGATGTGCTTCCCATTTTGGGTTCCCATCTGCAGCTGGGCTGGTGGTCCTGGGCTGGCATGTCCTAAAGGCAGGTGGCTTCAGATGGGCACCTCTCCCCATCACCTTTGAGCAGGTTGAGCTCCAGGCTGGCTTTGCATCCCACATCTGCTGCACCCCAACTCCCTTTCCTTTCCTGGGTCTGAGCTCCAGGGCAGCTCCATCTCAACCTCCCCTGCATCTGGTGATGCCCTGCAGGTACATTCCTGCTCCACAGACCTGTGTCTCGGGGTGGAGGCAACGGGATGAATCCCGCATTTCCCAGTCCTCCTTGGATGCCTCCCCTGCAGCCTCTAATCTTGGAGCTCAACAAGGCTCATCTGCATTTAAAAAAAAATCAAAAGGGAGAATGAGCAGCAGTGGGAAGTGCAGGAGAGACTATCCAGAGAGCTTCATAAAAATGATGAATTGCTTTTAGATATTGGGCAGGAGAGGAAGAGAGTTCTTTTTTTATTTCATGATATTGGTCTCGTAGTTGTGCATTGTTGCTGCGCGTGTGAGCTCGAAAATCTCAAGGCAGTCAAAGCCAAACGCCTGGGAATTGAAGTGTAAATGAGCCACTGCCGAGCATTTTATTTTGCCTTTTATGATTTCTCTTTCTCTCATTATGTAGGTCAATCTCCATTTCTAACATGGGCTGAGTGAGGGGGAGGGCACAGGGAGGTGAGGGGTGCCATGGGGTGGTGGGCACCGGTGTGGTGATGCCAGTGCAGGGAGAAGCTGGAGCTGTGGCAGAGGAAGTTTAGGTTGGATCTCAGGGAAAGGTCCCTCCCCCAGAGGGTGGTGGGCACTGACCAGGGTCCCCAGGGCAGTGGGCACAGCCCCAAGGCTGCCAGAGCTCCAGGAGGGTTTGGACAACACTCTGAGGGTGGGATTATTGGGGTGTCCTGGGCAGTGCCAGGAGTTGGACTCTGATTGTCGTGGGTCCCTTCCAGCTCAGGATATTCCATGATTCTGTGATATTTGCCTGCCCATGTTGTGTCAGGCTATGTCTGTGACAGAAAGCTCTGGCATCTCTTGCTCTCACTGTCTGTCACCTGTGGCCCTGAGTCTGGGGACACCTGTCCCCTCCCTCCCTCCAGCTGAAGAACTACATCTCCTGCCACATTAGCAATTCAGATGCTGAACTGGTCTGTGCTGGCTGCTCTGATTAGTGGATGTGATAAAGAGATTCCTGCATCTCCTTGGGAGACACCAGCCACGTGGTTTGGCTGCTTTGCATAAACGGCAATAAATAAAGCAGTGTGTGTGGGAGGGATGATCTGTCCCACACTGAGACAGGTGAGGACGTTTTCTCCTCCATTCCTTGGCTTTTCCCTGAAAACACTGCTGTGTTGTGGAGGACTCAGAGGCTTGATCAGAGGGATCCTGGGCAGAGCTTTCTGGAGTGCTAGGGATGCTCCTCTGCTCCCCTTGGCTCCCCTGCCATGGGGCAGAGCTGGTGACACACCTTTCTTTCCCCAGTTCCGGCTGACAATGAGCAGAAGGGGCACAGAGGAGACAAGACCATGGGTGTGTTAGTCCCTTTTGGACTGTGATGTACCTCAGCCTTTTCCTTTCTTCTTACCCTCACGTGGGATGAAGGTGCCTGGCACATTCTCTGCCTTACCTGGCTGTTCTCAGGGGGCAGCAGGTTCAGTCACCAGTGCTTGCTGCCCTCCCCTGTGGCCTCTGTGCTCCATGGATCAGGTGCTGGAGTTACCTGTGTCTTTGGGGACTCAGGGTACTGCAGCCCTGGCAGGGCAGACCCTTGTTCTGGTGGCTTTGGAGTGGGTGGCTCTGGAACTGTGGCTGGGTGCCCCTGTACCTCAAACATGTCAGCCCTGGTGTCCCTGGAGAAGAACCCAGCTTAACCCCCTGGCAGGCAACAGGAGGCAACATGCCAAGATGGTGAAATCCTTGCCTTTAAGCCAGGGAAGGACCTTGCTGTGCCTGGAGCATCCTCTCACCCATCCCTACCCTGGCTGTCCAGGTGCCCCCGTCCACGAGCCTGGGTGGTGTGGGCAGCTCTGGCAGGGAAGAGGGGGGTGGCACAGGTGGGTCCATCCCTCTGCACCCCTCCTGTGGGCAGAGGGGCCGTGGCTCACCCCTGTCTCTGTGTGTGTGCCCGCAGTGTGCCGGGGGATGCTCTGCGGGTTTGGGGCCGTGTGTGAGAGGAGCTCCAGCGACCCCTCCCAGGCCTCCTGTGTCTGCAAGAAAACAGCGTGTCCTGTCGTGGTGGCTCCTGTCTGTGGCTCTGATTACTCCACCTACAGCAATGAGTGTGAGCTGGAGAAGGCTCAGTGCAACCAGCAGAGGAGGATCAAGGTCATCAGCAAGGGACCATGTGGTGAGTGAGGGCAGGATCTTCCCATGAGGGTCCAGGGAGGCTTGTGCTGAGCTCACGTCATCACTGTGGTGCTGGTGATGTCCTGGGTGATGGGGACATGTCTGATGGGAAGGGACACTGAAAGAATCATCAGCTCTGCTTTGGTGATCAGCAGATTGTAATAAGAAGGCAAAATAATGGGCAAAGGCTGTTCAAAGGGTGGGTGGCAGACCTGTGGAGAACAGCCTGTTCTTGGGCATCTCTGATGATGTGGGTGATGGAGAGAGGCCTGAGGGGAAGGGTCAGCAAGAGAATCACCAGCTCCACTTTGGTGATCAGCAGACTGTAATAAGAAGGCAAAATGATGGGCAAAGGCTGTTCAAGGAAGGGGTGTGTGACATCTCTACCTGCTGTCCCACACCTTCTCCCTAGGGTGGGTCACATCTGCCACAGCTGGAAGTCAGAGCTGGAGCGTGCCCAGCTTGGGTGGGCTGATAAAAGCTCTTCCCCAGCCTGGCATTCACCAGCTGTGAGCAAGGAGCTGTGTAAATGAGACCCTCAGTCTCCTCAGCTCTGAGTAAATTAACTTGACCTTTCTCTCTGGCGGCGTGCTGGCTTTGCAATAAATCCACACCGGGCCCTCCTGCTGGGGCTCTCCTCACACAGAGCACTGAGAGATTTGTTTAAAATCATAATTATGAAGTGACAAATAATAAAAAAGAAAGATGGAAAAAAAAAAAAGCTGGCAAATTTTGGCCCTTCCTTGTCTGGGAGGAAATTGCTCCTTGAGCTCTTCCTCTAATTAGGGTTTGCAGGAGGTGCCTTGAGGACCCTTGGTTGGCTCGTTTGCTGGAGCAAGAGGCTCTCAGAGGGCATGTGCAGGGAAGGGAGCCTGCAGGAATGAGGCTGAGAGGTTTAGAGAGGAGAGGAGAAGGGCCAGGTAAGGAGGGAACTCCCTCCTTGTGTGCCTGGGGCTGATCCTACCCCCTGACCACCCTGCCTGTCCCCGTGGGCACGGGGGTGGATGAGCTCACTCCTCGGGAGCAGGTACGTGGCACTGGACTGAAGCTGATGGGAGGGCATCTCTTGGTGCTGTGCATGTTTTTTGGGCACTTTGAGGAACGGGGTTGTCTGGGTGTTATTGTGATACCTCGTGGGAGGAGCGAGCACGGCACGGGGACACCATGGTCATGCTCATGCCTGTGTCGTGCCCCCTCCTCTCCCCCCCAGGCTCCAAAGACCCCTGTGCAGAGGTGACCTGCAGTTTTGGCAGCACCTGTGTCCGCTCCACCGATGGCCAGTCGGCCAAGTGCGTGTGCCCCTCGTCCTGCAGCGGCGTCCCCGAGCACCCCGTGTGCGGCAGCGACGGCCGCGACTATCGCAGCGAGTGCGACCTCAACAAGCACGCCTGTGACAAGCAGGAGAACGTGTTCAAGAAGTTTGATGGCCCCTGTGGTGAGTCCTCTGCCCACCCACCTGAGGGCTGGAAATACCTGGGGGCTTTTAGAAATGTTTCCACCTGGGGCAGGAATATCCCCGTGGGAAATGGGAGGTGTTGGGGAGAAAAGCTTGGCTGCATGCCTGCTGGCATCAGCTCTGAAAGGTCAGTCTGGGCAGAAAAAGGTCAGTTTGGACAGAAAAAAGGTTGGTTTGGACAGAAACAGGCCGGTTTGAGTAGGGAAAGATCAGTCTGTGACAGCATCTGAAATGCTGCTCAAGGCAGTGCTTCCACAGCCAAATGCCACGGGTGTTTCTGCCTGGGACCCACTGACCTAGAGAGCGATTCCAACATCTGTGGCACCTCCTTTCCCTCCTGCCGTGCCCCCGAGCAGAGTCCCCCAGCTGTGCTTTTGGCAAGGAGCCTGCTGCTCCACCAGCATCCCGGGCAGCTCCTGCTAATTAAAGCATCCCACCAGTCACAGGTCCTGGAGCACAGTCAGTCCTGAGCTCTGGGGATGGATTCCTCTCGGGCTCGTGGTGGCTGTGGACACTGGTAATTACAAGCAACTGTATTCATTAGGGAAACCACGAGATCAGCCAGGACACGTGCCAGGCCAGTGTTTGTCCCTGGGGAAAGGAGTGTGGGAGTGTGTTGGGGCAGGCTGGAAAGCTTTAATTGTGCTTTTACTGTTCCAAGTGGGGCAGGGTGGGTGCGGGACGTGTGAAGGAGGTGATGTCGTGTCAGGTGCTCCAGGTTTCTAGGGCAGAGAATAAGCTTAGAGCCTCCTTTGAGGACCTCCTGATTTTAGCTGGGCATCAGTAGAAGCTCAGGCAGTCTGAGTTGAGCAGCTGGGCTGTAGGACTTGAAAATACTTGAAGGTATTTGGGCTCTGTTGGGTGGGCTCTAAGGCTTGAGGATGTGCTGGACGTAGGTGAGAGTGGGGACAGGCAGACCACTTCATTTCCATGCTAAAATGGACAAAACAAAAGAATTGAGCTGTGACCCTGTCCTAGGCCATCCTTCCCCATGGGATGTGGGGACAGCCAAGAGGGAGGTCCCTCTCTCGGGAAGCTGGGGGTGTTTTATTGCTTCCTCCCCTTGTCATCCTGGATTTCAGACTAGTGGGCTTAAAGGGTGGGAACAGCCAGTGAATCAGCACTCTCCAGGTGCCTGCTTGGCAAGGAAGGGAAAATCCCAGGGCTAGAGCAGGGATTAGTGAGCAGGCAGCACCTGTTTTACTCGTGTCTTTGGTGTGCTAAAGTGAGCTCAGCTCATCAGACAGGGGGATCCAGATAAGCCTAGATTAGAGCCTAAACCTAGATTAGAGCAGTGGGACTTGGCAGCATGTGGGTCTGGCTGCTTTCAGGGCTCTTCCAGCACTTTGGGAAGGGAGGGAGGGAGAGTGGGAGGAGTGGGATGGCAGTACCAAGCACCCTGCAATGCCCAGCAAACACTTTTGGACTCTGGAGATTCCCCAGGGTCTGGAGGGAATCAGAGGGGAGTGAAGGCAGCTTTGACTGGGAAAAAGGGCAGAGATCATCCCCTCAGTGGTCCCTTTGGAAAGGACACGTGTCCATGGTGTGTGCAGCTCAGTGTGCAGAGCCCAGTGCCAGGGAACAGACTGGCACACACTGAGTGCCACCAGGGAAGGTACGGAGCTTTTGGGGCCACCCAGGGAAGGAGAAGAGCCTGGGAAGCACCTCTGTGGGCAGGGAATGGTCGTGCCTGACTCCCTGCTCTGTGCACAGACCCCTGCAAAGGTGTCCTCAACGACATGAACCGTGTCTGCCGGGTGAACTCCCGCACCCGGCGGGCAGAGCTGCTCCCCCGCCCCGAGAACTGCCCGCCGAGGAGGGAGCCCGTGTGCGGGGACGATGGTGTCACCTACGACAACGAGTGTGTCATGGCACGCTCGGGGGCCATCCGGGGCCTGGAGATCCAGAAGGTGCGTTCAGGGCAGTGCCAGCAGCAGGGTAAGTACCTCTGTACCCCTCTGTGCTCCCCACTCTTGCACATCTGCCCCCCTTTGCTCCCCTCTTGCTCCCCTCTCTTGCACATCTGCCCCCCTTTGCTCCCCTCTCTTGCACATCTGCCCCCCTTTGCTCCCCTCTACTCCCCCTCTCTTGCACATCTGCCCCCCTTTGCTTCCCTCTTGCTCCCCTCTCTTGCACATCTGCCCCTCTCTGCCCCCTTTGCTCCCCTCTGCACCCCACAGAGCGCACACACTCCCAACCTCCCCCTCCACTCCACACCAGAAGCACATCCCCCCTTCCCCTGTCCCCACCCTGGGCATGGCTGGGTGTGCTGGGTGCCAGCTGTACCATGCTCTCTCCCTCTCCCAGACAAGTGCAGGGAGGAGTGCCAGTTCCACGGGGTGTGCCTGAACCGCCGGGGCTCCGCTCGCTGCTCCTGCGACCGCATCAGCTGCGACGGCGCCTTCCGACCCGTCTGCGCCCGCGACAGCCGCACCTACGGCAACGACTGCGAGCGCCAGAAGGCAGAGTGCCACCAGAAGGCTGCCATCCCCGTCAAGCACAGTGGACCCTGTGGTAAGCACTGGTTGCCCTCAGGGATGCTGGTACCCCCACCCGCAGGGGTGCCCTCTCTCAGCATCCCCTTCCCAGGGGCTCTGTGAGCGTCGTTCCGGGCAGGGAGCGATGCTGGAGAGCTGCAGGTGAGTGTGGGTGGGTGCCCAGTGAGCAAGCCACAGGCTCTCCTCGGTCCTGTGTCCCAACAAGTCCTGAGTGTCCGTTCCTCCTTGTTCTTTCTCCTTCCAGCAGTCCTTGTGTGTGTGCATGTGTTCCTCCTCCGTGCTCTTGTCTCTTGTCTGATGTGCTCAGTTGACATGGGGGAGAATCTTTGTGTTTAAACCAAAGTATCTGTGATGTCCAGCTGGTTTCTCTCATTCACCACCATGCAGTTCCCTGCAGCCCATGCCATTCATTCCTCTTCTTCCCAGGGTAGTGCCAGTCTCCAAGCTCCTTCCATGCCCTCCCCTCCATGCCTGTCTGCTTCTCTCAGCTCCAGGTACTCTCCATAAGGAACTCTTCCCAGCGTGTCTGCTGTCTGGAGATCTCACCATGTCTTTGTCTTGTCTCTAGGAGAAGCTTTTGACCTCTCCAATGGATCTTTTTCAGGAGGATGTGATAGGATGGGGCTTTGTGTCCCTAGGGTGTTGGGAATGTCCAAAATTACCACACAGAAAATGAAGGTTAAACACAGTCACTGGATTGATCTGTATGAGTGGGAAGAGCTGTTCATTTCAGCTCAATTTGGTTTTTACTAGCTCTGGAACGGTGTCCTATTATTTTAAGCTGATGTTTTTATAAGGTATCAGCTGTATTAAGCCTCCTGAAGTACTTGGGAATTAGGCCCCATGTTGTGGATCTGTTTTGTTGGCTTTGTGCTCCTGCTGTAAGTTTTTAGCGCTGCCAGACCCAGCTGCTTGAAAACCGTTTGTCAAGCTCCCAAAATCACACTCAATATAATCACAGCTGTTATTCTGAATTGTCTGTCTCCCTGTGTTTTTGGTGGGTGAATGGTCAGGAGTCAGTTCCCCAAGTTTTACCTACAGGGAGGGGTCGGATCCTGCAGCAGGGGATGGTTGTTTGCAGCCCTGGTGCCCTGGGCTCCCTACAAACCCTTCCCTGTGCCTCCTTTAGAGGTTAAGGCTTCCCAAATTTCTAGGATGGGCAGGGAATTGGTGCTGCTTGTGACCCTGCTGTCAGCCATGCATCATTCCCACCATGTTCCATGGAGGGAGGCCAGCAGGCAGCAGGCTGTGATCCTGATGCACCTGCCATTCGTCTCTCCATCTCACTCTATTTTAGCCTCCCACCAACTTCTCTTCCTCCAGGTGAGGACAGAAGATGTGCACATCTGCTTTCAGGAACTGCATCCTTGTGGGATAGCAGCAAAAAAGGGTCACAATCTGGGGGAATAAATCAAAACTGGGGCTCTGTCTGCCAAAGCCTGGGATTCCAAAGGCCTTGTGACAGCTCCAGGCAATCCTGTAGCCAGCCCCCAGGAGATGTGGGCAGCTTTTTCACTCCCCATCAGCTTAGCCAAGCATCTTCTCTGAGCTCAGAGCTGGTGAGTTCATCTGTGCCTTGGTGCTTTGAGAATGCAGGAGGTGCACAGAGCTGGGAAAGGGAAGGAAATGAAAGAGCCTGTTAGTGTGGTCACAGCATTTTAATCTCTCACACACACCTGTCTTAATAAACTCTGGGCTCTCTGCTGTCTTTTCCAGCAGCCAGGCAAAGGAGGCAAAGCCAAACAAAACAGTCCAAGCCTTGTTTTTAATCCTTCTCTCCTCTGGCACTGTGATGGTGCAGCTGAGAAAGGAGGGATGGGATAAGGCTGATGCAGACAGGAGGTGGAGGGAAGGAAGGTGTCTGTAGTTGCATCTGTCTTTTCCTCCCTGCCTCTCTCTCCTCTCCCCCTCCTCCTTTTCTCTTTCCTTCTCTCTCTTTCCTTTCTCGTCTGTGTCTTGTGTTTTACAGTGTTGCCTGTGTGGAGGAAGGAGTTGTGTCCTCGCATCACCCTCTGCTCCCTACCCGGACATCTCTGCTGGGAGGTCGGCTCTCCCCCCTTCTCCGTAGCCAGTGCCAGTCCTGGCCTCCTCTCAGTGCTCCCCACCTCTCTAGTTTTGCTTGAGAGCCCCTGGGATGGCAAGGTTGCCCTGCTTTTGCTCCCATCCCTCGCCCCAAACACTTCCTGCTGGAATGGAAATGCCTGGCAGTGCAGTGGGGTCTTGTCCGATGCTTGACCCTTCGAGGCAAATGAGAGTGGGAGCAGAGGTGGGTGCTGTGAGCCCCCCGCTCCTCAGCAAGCCCCCCTTGGGCTGGTGCATCACTCTGGACTGCTCCTGGTTGCTCTTACCTCTCCTTTTGCCCCCAACTAACCCCCCCTTTCTTCCCCACCTCCTCCTTCCCAGAGTTTTTGCCTGCCTGGGACTGTGGTGCTTGTCCCTTTGCTCCTCACGGTGTGTGTCCTGCTTGTCTGTGCCAATCCCATGGGCAGGGGCTCTGCAGGGATCACACCTTTCCTCTCTGATGTCCAGCAAAGTACCATGTGCCTTTTGGAATCACTGAGGAGCTCTCTGTGCTCAGAAGTGGTTCTTCCCTAGGAGTATTTCCCTGTGGAGCTGGTGCCAGAGCCCACTGGGTGTCACAGGCACAGATTGGTGGGGTGTGCTGGGTTACAGGGCAGCTTCAGAGCCCCTTCTCCATGGGCATCCACTGGCAGGAGAGCTCGGTGTCCCCAGGGGCTTGGTTAGGTGTCTGCACAGAATCATGGAATAGCTTGGGTTGGAAGGGATCTTAAATGTCATCCAGTTCCAAACCGCCTGCCTTGGGCAGGAACACCTTCCACTAGACCAGGTTGCTCCAAGCCCCATCCAGCCTGGTCTTGAACGCTTCCAAGCTTGGCAGCAGGTGAGGGACCAAGCCCTGGAGTCACTCAGGGTGCAGAAAGAACATTTTGCTTTCTCTGTGCCTGCATTTCTCTGTCTACAAGATGGAGAAGGGCCCAGGAATCAAAGCAGGTCTTGATTATAGCACAGCTCAGTAGGTCCTCGTTGCATCCACCCACAGCAAAACTGGTGCCAAAACTCCCAGTGACGTCTGGAGGTGCCCAGGGCTGCGTGTGAGATTTCACAGCCTGAGATTTGGGCTGTGAAGGAACTTCATGTGCTGCATCTCTGCAGGTTTCCCTGCTTAAGAAGGGCAGGGAGTGTCAGGGCACCGTTCTCCATCAGGGCTGGCATCTCCCTGTGCTCTCACTCACTGCCCCTTTGCTTCCCAAGGCACGAGTGTGAGTCTGGATTTCAAACGAGGGAATATATTTGCTTCATGCCTCACATAGTCGTGTCCATCAGAGGTACTTTGTCCATGCAAATGTGTCTCTGTGCTTGGGGGACATGGTTATGGCACAGATATTTTAAAAAGTGAAGCAGAGACAGATGTGAGCAGCACCCACAGAGCTGAGCTCTGCTGCTCCTGGTGCTTGGGAACTGCTCACACACTCTTCAGCTGCAGGGTAGTTGGGGACACAGCTGAAAAGGCTGCCTTGGAGTAGTTGGCATGTGCCTCAACTGTCCCCCTCTTCCCTGTTCCTTTGCAGACCCCTTGGCTCTAAGTTGTGACTTGGTAGGTGCCTCCTGAGGAGCCAAATCCCCGCTCCAGGCGTGCCTGTGTCCATGCTGGGCCATTTCTCCCTGGCTGACAGCACACAGCCAGACTCCTGAGGGCTCAAGCCTTGCTCTTGCTCTGCAGATGTGCCCTCACCGTGGCCCTGGCAGGGGAGGTGCCCAGTGTCATTCCAGCAGCTCCAGAGGGACCTTTCCCACCACACTCCACTCTGTGCCTGCCTCTCTCCGGGTGTTGGTGGGGCTGTGCTGTGTCTGCCTGTTGCATCCATCTCCCCTTGGCTGCATTGTCTGTTCCCCACGTGTGTTTTGTTGTGTGTCCTTGTCACTGTTCAGCACGGATCAAATCCGTGGCCTTTCCTTGCCCCAGGTCCTCCAGGCTTTTGTCTGGAGGCACGAGAAGGGTCACAGGGCAGTGCTGGGTCTGTCCTGAGCAGCACTACCAGTCCTGCCTTTTACTTGCCTGGCTTGGCTCCTGGATGGTGGGGACAATTCCTAGAGGGGCATTCCTGGCTGCAGCAGGCTGGCTGGGAACTGGGAGGGACCACAGGGCTTTCCCTGCCAGCAGTTGCAGAGCTGGACCAGGGATTTGGGCACAGCCCGTGCTCTCTGCTCTCAGTGGTGGCTGCTCACCTTGTCACCACTGGGTATCCCACAGGGAAGGTGTGCTTGGCTGTGTCTGAGCAGAGGGGGTGCTGCTTCCCAGCCTACAGCCCGTGCCATGGGGCACTGCCCAGGGAGCCTCAGGGCTCTGCTGGAGCCACGTGCCCGAGGACTGGGCTGAAGCAAGGGCATGTCTCTTCATCCTGCCCCCCCAAAACTCCCTGGTCTGAGAAGGGAAGAGGAGAGACATGGGATGTGTGGTGGAGCCAAATGCAGGTGTCCCCTCCAGCCCTAACCCTAACCCAGGTCTTCTGGGTTTTGCCACAGCGAGTATAGGATGAGCTGTTCAGGGGACAGTGTGATCCTGAGGATGTGGATCTCAGAGAAAGGAACTATCCCTGTGTGAGCTTTTTGGCTAGTGAAGGTTCTGCAAGTGCTGCTGATCCCACTTCTCTGGGGCAGAATGTCCCTGGGTTGGTGATGGGAGGGAGGAGATGAGGCAGGAGTCCTGTTCATGGCGTGCAGGGAGAAGACCTTGTGCCTGCTTCCCATCCCTAACCTCTGCCAAGCATGGGGACAATGCTGAGCTGGGCATGTCAGGGTGGCATGGAGGGGACAGGGGCTGGGCTGGGGCCAAGGCCAGGAGCTCTGTGGCTTTGGGGGGAGGCAGGTGAGGTGCTGTGGCTGGGGCTGCTGGCATGCCTTGCTGTGCTCAGTGCCCAGGGAGCCAGGGGAGCAGCTGACTGAGCCCACTGCCTTTCTGTGTCCCCTCTGCAGACCTGGGCACACCCAGCCCGTGCCTGAGCGTGGAGTGCACCTTTGGGGCCACCTGTGTGGTGAAGAACCAGGAGCCTGTGTGTGAGTGCCAGCAGGTGTGCCAGGGCCGCTACGACCCCGTGTGTGGCACTGACAACCGCACCTACGGCAACCCCTGCGAGCTGGACTCCATGGCCTGTGTCCTCAAGAGGGACATCAGGGTGAAGCACAAAGGGCCCTGTGGTAAGAAACAGGCTCAGGGCATTTCTTCTTCTTTTCTTCCTCCTCATTCTCCTCCTCCTTCTTGGTTGGCCACAGCCCAGGTTTCCTTACTGGGAGTAGACAGTGACTTCAGCACAGATGAGGTCCTGGCCATGGGAAGAGAGGGGTTTTGGGTTGTGTTTCTTCAGGGTCAGTAGGAAGATGGTGGGAGAGAATCCAGTGTTCATGCTGAACGCTGCCTTCCTCACCAAGAGGCACGAGGCAGTGGGCAAAGTTTGGGGTGAGGCAGGTGTGAGTTGCTCCCCTGTGCACACCAACCCTGCATTGTCCCCTTACCCAGCAGACCTTCCCCAGGCTGCCCTGGTGAGAAGGCAGCTGGGTTAGAGGCAGAGGATGAAGTAAGGAGGATTCATCCTCTTCCTTAGTAAGAACCCACCATGCATATGCAGCTCAGACCCTTACACAGCACAGAATCCCAGAAGTTGGAAGGGACACACAAGGCTCAGAGTCCCACTCCATGTCCTGTTCAGGATACCCCAGTAATCCCACCGTGTCCCTTGGGAGTATTGTCCAAGTGCTCCTTGAGCTCTGGCAGCCTTGGGGCCATGCCCACTGCCCTGGGGAGCTTGTTCCAGGCACTTCCATCTGCAGGCTCACTCTCTGTGCCAGCTTTGCCCATCAGAGAGTGTTTTCAGACAGGCACAGCCCAGTCTGAGTTCTCCTGGGGCAAAATCTGTTCAGGTAGAGCTGGGCTCATTGCAATGTTATCAAAACACAGTTTTCTGCCCCAAACCTTCAGGCTGGGTATCAGGAGCTGGCTGCCTTGAGCAGCCCCTCTCCTGACCTGCAGAGCCCATGCATGGCTGCAGGATTTGTGCCATAGATAGAAACCTCCTGGCCAACAGCACAAACCGAGCAGGGGGTTGGTGCATCTTCCCTCCCCCATGTGAAGGCAGCAGCTGCTGTGTGAAAAACCCCCCACCTCTGAGCCAAATTCCTCCTGAAATGACTGGCAGGGAAGGGAAGTAAGAGGGGTGTTTGTCTGAGGGAGAAAAATGAAGCCGTGAATTAGTAAATACCCAGGAGTGAGGAGATGTGCTGGCCAGAGTCTGGTCTCTCCTGCAAGGAGTGAAAGCTGCTTTGAGAGTGACTTGTTATGAAGATAAATGTCTTCTCTGCCCCCAGCCTGCCCTTCTGTGCCCTCTGTGTCTGCAGCAGCCTGGGGGTCCCACTGGGGAGGTCGCAGGGCACTGTGACATGTGATGCTACACCTGCATCCAGCACTGCTGGTGCCCTGATAAAGGAGGGGAAGGTGTTATCCCCCTTCCCAGGCAGCCACCTCTTCCCATTGTGCTGCCATGCCATGCAGGAATCCTGCTGCCTCTGTCCCCTGGGAGCCTGGCTGCTGGGGGGGCTCTGCTCCTCCTCCCCAGCCTGGGGCTGATTTATTGCTCCCCATAATTCCACTCAGCCCCACACTCTCACATCTCCTCTTTAGCTCTGCCAGCACACAGCCACGGTGACATTTCGTCACGTTACTCCTGGCCCTGATGGCTTTTACAAGTAGTTATTGCCTTTCTGCCTCCCAGCCTCTCCCTACTCCCACATCCCTCTCCTCACTCCTTGCCCTGTGCCCTGAGGATGCTGGTGCCAAAAAGCTGTGGCATCTGCAGGGGCTTGACTGGGGGAGGTGGGAGCAGTGAAGTTTTATTTCTGCATGGGGTGGATTTAGATCTGCATTAATAGGTTTAGGTGGGATATTAAGAAGAAATCCTTCCCTGTAGGGTGGGCAGGCCCTGGCACAGGTTCCCCAGAGAAGCTGTGGCTGCCCCATCCCTGGAAGTGCCCAAGGTGAGGTTGGATGGGGCTTGGTGGAAGGTGTCCCTGCCCATGGCAGGGATTGGAACTAGATGAGCTTTAAGGTCCCTCCCAACCCACACAACAACTCCATGAGTGTGATCAGACAGCGATCCGTGCCTCGTGTGTTGTTTTAATCCCCTTGTTCTGCCCTTCTTCTGCACAGACCCCTGTGGCAAGTGCCAGTTCGGGGCCATCTGCGAGGCGGAGACGGGGCGGTGCGTGTGCCCCACGGAGTGTGTGCCCTCCTCCCAGCCCGTGTGCGGCACCGACGGCAACACCTACGGCAGCGAGTGCGAGCTGCACGTCCGTGCCTGCACCCAGCAGACCAACATCTTGGTGGCTGCCCAAGGAGACTGCAGTGAGTCTGGCAAGGTCCCCTTCATCCCTCCTCTCGCTCCCGCTGGTGGCACTGCAGGGAGAGAATGCTTGGCCCCACTGGCTGTGGCCATCCAGGGTTCATCAATCATTTATAGTGCTTTTATCCCGTGGATTTGGCTTGGCTTGTCACACAGACACCCCGCCTGAGGCTTGTCACCTTGTCTGGCATGGTCTTCCCATTTGGCTTAGGGAGAATTGGGCATCTTGAGCCTCTCGAGCAACTTTTTGTGGCCAGCTGGTTTAGATTCCCCATCTATGCATCATAGGTGGTATCTGCCCCCCATGTTAATTGGTGAGCCAAGGAAAGAAATTGGATTAGTGGCCACTGGGCCAAGCAAAGAAATTGGGCTCAAAACATGTTAATAGCCACTACCAGAACTGAAAGCATTGAGGGTCTGTTTGATCAGGCAGTTCCCTCCCCCTCCATCCCCTGGGGTTAATTCCTCTTTGTTCCCGTATTTCCTCCCCACTCCCCAGCCCAGGGAACTGTCTGTGCTAATTTCTTAATGAATTAAAAGCCCTGGCTGGAGTCTTCACTAAGACAAAAGCTGTTTCACTAAAAGCAATGATTTGAGCCTCATAAAACCTGTCCAGCTGGGTCTGGTGTTCCAGGGATGAGCTGTGCTTGGAGATCCTCCCTGAATTTGGGGAAGAATGACTGAGTGTGACAGATGACTCTCAGTGGGCTGCAATCAGAACACACCACGAGAGTAAACGGGATTTCTTACTGATGTCCTAGAAAGAATTGTTGGGCACCTCACCTGTGGATGCTGGTGGGGGTCAGAAATACTCAGGGTGGGCACAGAGCTGCTGGTGCCCATGGGGGTAAGAAATAACTCAGGGTGGGCACGCGGCCATCACAAATTAAACAAGCAATAGTGGTCCCCCGCTCTGTGCCACAGGTCAGCTGGCCACAAGAGTCTCTCTGACACCTGACTGTGTGCCCATCTCTGTCCCCAGAGTCCTGTGGCAGCACGGTGTGCTCCTTTGGCAGCAGGTGTGTGGATGGGCAGTGCGTGTGCCCACGCTGTGAGCGGCAGCCCCTGGCCCCGGTGTGTGGCAGTGATGGCATCACCTACGACAACCAGTGCGAGCTGCATGTGGCCTCCTGCCAGCAGAAGAAGAGCATTGAGGTGGCCAGGACAGGACCCTGTGAGGATGGTAAGTTGCTCCCGTTGCTCTGGATGGCAGGTGCACAAAGGGGAGGAAGGACTGAGGGCTCTGCTGTGTCTCCCTCTGGAGCACAGAGCCCTGTGAGACCCCAAGCATGCCCAGCACAGCAGGTCCTGTGCCAGCAATGCTCTCCTTTCCCCCCTGGCCACCCAGCACCCCACCTGCCACCCCCATTCCCCCTGTACCCAGCAATGGTGGGAGGTGATGACACCGAATCGGGTGGGCAGGGAGTTACTGCTGGTTTAATTTCACACTTCAGCAAGTCTCATCCAGGGAAATGGGGCTGTTCCTGGGCAAGGGAGTGTGGCTGGTGCTTTGCTTCCCTCTGCTTTGGGGCTGTGACTTGGTCCAGTGAGTGACATCCCTGGGCATTCTGGCCCATGGCAGGGGGCTTGGAACAAGATGATCCTTAAGGTCTGTCCCAACCCCAACCATTCTGTTATTCACTGAGTGCCAGGCAAGGTTGTGGGGGTTGGCTGTACCTTGCTTGGCCAGGCTGAAAACTAAACCTGCTGAGTTTTCCCACTTTGGGGAATGCTGTGGGTTATTCCTGGCCAGATCCAAGTAGGGGAGGCACATAAACCTCCCTACTCTGGTGAGCTGAGATTCCCTGGCTCATCGACCATGTAGTCGAGCTGGAAAGGACTTCAGTGTATGGCAGAGCTTAAGGAGAGGGAAAGACATAACATGGTGTTTGATCACAGCTCTCCTTGGGGAATTTCAGGTTGATGTCCCTCTGGGAGAAGAGCTTAAATAATTCTCTGTGTAATGCCAAATCCCAGCCTTTGATCACTCAATAAAAAGGGCCAGGTTTCCCTTACCCCCTCCCCGCCCTTCCCCTTTAAGAAGCCTTTGAAATCAGCAACATCTCTCTTGCTGCTGGATCTCTGAGCATCTTACAGAGAGGCAGCCAGGCTAGGGACAGGCTTTATATATTTAAAATATCTCCCTAACAGAACTTCTAAACCCAAATCCCATCCCTTCCTCTGCTCTGGTCTCCATATCAGCAGCAATCTCCCTGTGCACAATGAGTTTGGGAGAGCAGGAAAAGGAATCGGATCAAAGCATGGAGTTAAATTGCCACCAAATCCAGTGGCAGCCACCCTCCTGTGCATGGCTGTCAGCTGGCTGGGCTGCAGGAGATGCAGGTGGCCTCAGGATCCTTGGTTTGGCTCCTGCAGTGATGCTGTGGGAGGAGGATCTCAGGCCACCTGCTAAAGCAGCAGTTTGCACTTCTTGTTGTGTGGGGTCAGCACAATCAATGGTGGGAGAATCTTTGTCCAGGAGAGAGGGATCTTTGGTACCTGGGTATAAGCATGTGGGCCCAGGATTGTGGGGTTGTTTGTGCTGAAGAGGTTAAATCTGCTCAGGTTTGGATGTGCTTCTGTGGGCTGCTTTCCCTTTCCAGGGCATGTCCAGGTGCCAGGAGAGGGTTTGGCCCCTTCCCCTCTGCTCCCGTACCCGTGCTGGGGGTGAGCCCTGTGTCACCAGGGTGGTCCTTCTTTGCAGAGTGTGGCTCAGGGGGCTCTGGCTCTGGTGATGGCAGTGAGTGTGAGCAGGACCGGTGCCGGCAGTTCGGGGGCTGGTGGGACGAGGACGCCGAGGACGATCGCTGTGTGTGTGACTTCACCTGCCTGGCCGTGCCCCGCAGCCCGGTGAGACCCCCTGAGACCCCTGGGCTGCCCCTGCACCCCTCCCTCCCCTCCTCTCTTCTCCCTTGGGACATCCCTGTGTGTTTCCTGGGCATCCCATGGGATAGGGAACCTGCCTTCCTGTGCCAGGGGGTGCCCTGAGCGGCTTCCCCTCCCTGTCCTGGCAGGTGTGTGGCTCTGATGGTGTGACCTACACCAACGAGTGTGAGCTGAAGAAGACACGGTGTGAGAAGCGCCAGGATCTCTACGTCACTGGCCAAGGAGCCTGCCGTGGTGAGTCCCCTGGTGGCAGCCACCCCCACCCCAAGGCTGGCACAAGCTCTGGGGGTCCCCAGCCTGGTGCCCTTTTTCTGTGGATAAGCAAGGAAGTGCTCGCTGTGTCTCTGTTGGGTTTGCTGATCCTGCTGCATCATTCCTGTTTCATGCCCTGTGCTCTCCCTGGCCAAGGGTAGGACCTCACCTCATCCCCAGCATCTCCCCAAGGACCACGTGGTTTTGCAGCAATGCTGCCTGCTGCTCCATCCATACATTGGCCATACATCTCTGAGTGCCAAAAATAACCTGTGCCCCTCTGCCTCCCTCTGCAGCCCTTGCCACGACCCCACCACCCCTGCTGGTTGTGCACTGCAGCCAGACCATCTACGGGTGCTGCCCAGACAACATGACCCTGGCACTCGGAGTGGGAGCAGCTGGATGCCCAAGTGAGTGATGTTGTGTTCACCGCTGGGGGGGTGTGAAGGACTTTCCAGGGTGGGTAGAAGGAAGGAGAGATGAGGTGGAGGGAGGATTTGGCATCCCATCCCAAGGGAAATGAAGGTGGACCCTCCCCATTCATAGAATTGTGGATTCATTAAAGTTGGAAAAGCCCTCTAAGATTTTTTGAACACTTCCAGGGATGGTGATTCCACACCTGCCCTGGGCAATCTGTTCCAATGCCTGACCACCCTTTCAGGGAAGAAGTTTTCCCTGGTTGCCAATCTAAACCTGCCCTGGTGCTACTTGAGGCGATTTCCTCTGATCCTGTCACTTGTTAGCTGGGATCAGGGATGGACCCTCACCTGGGTACAACCTCCCAGTATGTGTACGTCACCCTCTCTACTAGTGATGATCTTGTCCTTTCAAAAGCCCTGGCCACCCCAGGACCAGTGACTAGTGGGTGACTGCACTATGCAGGAAGCTGAGCTGGCCAGTGTTTCATTAATATTTATTAAATAATTACCAGAGCCAGAAGGAGCATTTTGAAAGGCATTAGCAAACTCTTTAGCAGCTGAGGCTGTGGCTGCCTGGTAGGGAACACATCACCCTGTGGAGACACGACTCATGCTGTGTCTGTGCTGGGCTAATCCCTGTTTGATGAGGGTGGAGTGCTGTGTAATGTGCTGGATCATTTATAAAGCAGCAGCACTGAATGTCCAGGGATGTCCTGGCAGGGTGTGTGGGTGCTGCAGGCTGAGGTGGGTGCTGGGCAGAGGAGACAGTCAGGGTGATGCTACAGAGGACACAAGTATTTTGGTTTTAGCATCACTCTGGTAGGGATGATCCTCTGTGTCTCTGATGGAAGTCCTGCCCTCCAGTCCATGGTGCTTCCCAGCTGATTTGGGTTCAGTGTCCCACTGATTTCTGTCCCACCTGTGTCCCTGTGCTGGCAGCAATTATTCAGTAGGGGGTAATTACCATTTAACTAGCAGCTTGAAGCCCTTGGGGCAGGTTTATCCATGGACATGCCTTTTCCCTGCCCCTGGCATGGCAGGGATGTACTCATGGCATCCTGCTTGCTGCTCCCCAGGTCTCCCTTTCCCTCCAGCCGTGCCCCATGTCCCTTTTCCACTTCTCCCTGTGGGTAAGGAGAGCGTCTCTCTGTCTATCTTTGGATCATTCCCCTCCATCAAGTTCCTAATTAATGAATTAATAATAAACTTCTAATAGCTTCCTTCCCCTTTGATGTTAATGAGAGAGGAGTTCTTGATGACAGCGGGTTAATCCCTGGAGGTTTTGCTCCCCCTTGGAGCAGGGACAGAGGAGAAAGGTTGGGAGCAGCTGGTGACAACCCCTGCTGCCCAGCACGAGACCACCCTCGTGGCCTGGCTGGGGGCTCGGGGGCCCCATGGCCGGTCCTGGTGTGTGTCCCCATCTCCCTGG
>WBMV01003492.1:556300-583378 GCA_013396655.1 Campylorhamphus procurvoides | reverse complement strand
AGCGGGTTAATCCCTGGAGGTTTTGCTCCCCCTTGGAGCAGGGACAGAGGAGAAAGGTTGGGAGCAGCTGGTGACAACCCCTGCTGCCCAGCACGAGACCACCCTCATGGCCTGGCTGGGAGCTCGGGGGCCCTGTGGTCAGTCCTAGTGTGTGTCCCCATCAGCCTGGCTCAGCCCCCCTCTGCTCTCTGTGCCCACAGGCACCTGCCAGTGCAACCCCTATGGCTCCTACGGGGGGTCCTGTGACCCTGGGACGGGGCAGTGCTCCTGCAAGCCCGGCGTGGGGGGCCTCAAGTGTGACCGCTGCGAGCCCGGCTTCTGGAACTTCCGTGGCATCGTCACCGACAGCAAGAGCGGCTGCACACGTGAGTGGGGCACGGAGGGGCAACATCCCCCCTCTTCCCTGGGGTCCTGTGGGCACAGCCCTGTGGCCTGCTCTGGGGGCATGTTAGGGTGTTAATGCTGTGATCCCCAATGCTGGTCCTGTTGTGAGGCACCTCCAGTGACTGTTTGCCCCATTGTAAGACACCTGCAACAGCTGCTTGCCCCATTGTAGGACACCTCTGCCAGCTGTTTGCCCCATTGTAAGAAACCTCCAACAGCTCTTTGCCCCATTGTAGGACACCTCTGCCAGCTGTTTGCCCCATTGACCCCATTGGCAACAACCACGTGAAAAGAGCAGTGGGTCTGCTGTGGGGTCCACAGATCCACCAGCAAAACTGTGTCTTTCTTCCCTTCCCACCCAGCCTGTAACTGTGACCCGGTGGGTTCAGTGCGTGATGACTGCGAGCAGATGACTGGGCTGTGCTCCTGCAAGACTGGGATCACTGGCATGAAGTGCAACCAGTGCCCCAATGGCAGCAAACTGGGCATGACTGGCTGTGAGAAAGGTGAGGGACTGCGATCCAGGTGTGATGGTGGGTCCCTGGGAGGGCTGAGGTGCACTGGGAGGGGTGGGATTGTGGTGTCTGTGTGGTTGGTGTGTGCTTTTATTGCCTCTTCTTTCTTCACCACCAGACCCATCAGCCCCAAAATCCTGCGAGGAGATGAGCTGCGAGTTTGGGGCCTCATGTGTGGAAGTCAATGGCTTTGCCCACTGCGAGTGCCCGTCCCCGCTGTGCTCCGAGGCCAACATGACCAAGGTTTGGGGGAGAGGCAGCCTGGGGGGCTGAGGGGGAGGAAGAGCAGAGATCTGTGATAGTTCATCTACATCAGGCAGCGTGGGGCTCTGATGTCTCTTCCCCCCACAAGAAGGAGGTGGGCAGGTTTGGTCACTGCCTTGGTCCACAGGGAAAGGTGATGTGCAAGTTGTAGATGCCCCCACAAAAGAACTGGATGCTCTTGTGCCCCACCTGGCACCTCTGAGCCTCTCACTGCCCACCTTGTGTCTCTCTGTGCTGACCATCCGCTCTGTGCCTCAGAGGAACTCCTTCAAAATTCTTCCAGCATTTAGAGACTGCTTTCCTTTGCTTGGAGGAGGGCAGAGGTGCAGCTCACGTGTCCCCTCTGCCCTCCAGGTGTGTGGCTCTGATGGTGTCACTTACGGGGACCAGTGCCAGCTGAAGACCATCGCCTGCCGGCAGGGCCAGGTCATCACAGTGAAGCACATGGGGCAGTGCCATGGTGAGTGCCTGCTGTTCTGGGGGCTGGGGCAGTGCCACGGTGAGTGCCTGCTGCTCTGGGGGCTGGGGCAGTGCCAGCCTTGTGACCTGATGTGGGACCTGGGTCTGACTGCTCCCTCTGCAGTTCCTCGCTGTGCCATGACATTCCCTGGCACAGCAGATGCAGGGCAGGTGCCTGAGGGTTTCCAACATGCAACCGGTGTCTCACAGGTTTGCAACCTGCCCCCCAGTGTCCCAGCCTTTCCTTACCTTCCCTCTTTGCTGCTCCTTGCAGAGTCCATCACCCACACGAGCCACCCATCGCCTCCCACGCCGCTGCCCACGCTGCCCTTGGACAGGCTCATCCTTCCCCCACCCCTGCCCCTCACCACCCAGGCTCCGGAGCCCACCGAGCTGGCCACCACCTCCCTGCTGCTGGAAACCAAGCCCACTGAAAGGGGTCACCCCACGACGAGGCGTGTCACGACAGCCAGGCCAGCCACGACGCCATGGATGACCCACGGGGTGTACAAGACCACAGTGCGCCCTCTGTCCACCGCCCCGGTGGTCCTGGCCACCACCCAGCCTGTCTATGGGGAGTCAGGCAGTGCTGAAGGCAGTGGAGACCAGGAGATGGGCACCAGTGGAGACCAGGAATCGAGTGGGGCAGGCTCTGCTGGTGAGTGTGCGCTCCGAGGGCTCCGGGTCGAGGGCTGGGGGATAAACCAAACCCTGTGTGTGTGTCACCATGAAGTGAAGCCGTGGCTCAGCCTCGTTCTCTGACGCAGAGGGGAGGTCTTACTGCTGCTGGTGAATGCTCCTCTTGGTGCCCTGCAGGGGAAGAGGAGGTGGAGGAAGGCCAGGTGACGTCCACCCCAGCCATCGAGAGGGCCACGTGTTACAACACCCCGCTGGGGTGCTGCTCTGACGGCAAGACTGCGGCTGCTGATGCAGAGGGCAGCAACTGCCCAGGTGAACTTGTCCTGGGGCTGGGCTTTGGGGTCCTTCTGGGGGTCCCACAGGGTGCACAGAGGGTGGGATACCACGGAGAACTGTGCTGTGCTTGCCCAGCTGGCAGCAAGGACGGTCCCACATCCAGTCTGGGGTCTGTTGTGTCCCTTGAAGGGGTGTTCATGGGGATGTGCTGAGCCACAGCAGCTGGCAGACGTGGTGCCCACCTACCACAGCCCGCAGCAGCCAGCCCTGGTTCTCAGGTGGGCACTGCTGTTCATGAGGGGAGCCAGAGCACTGCTGTTCTCTTCCCTCAGGTGACCACTTTCTTCCTCGACTGCTGCAGCCTTAAAAATTTAACCAGTGTTTTGCCCAGGATTCTGCCAAACTCTCCCCTGGCACTAGAGCGGGTGGGGGAATTTCTTGGATTCCCTGTGTCAGTGGCTGTAAAGGGAGCAGGGACCAGGGCCAGTTTGGTGCTGGGGCAGGTGGGGAGAGCAGCTGTATCCCCACTGTCCTTGCTGGGCTTCCTGGGGACTCTGAGCTGCTTGACCCTCACAGTGGTTCCCAGGGGTGCTCCCCACATCTGGCTGGGATCTCTCTTCCTGCTCACAATCCCTTTCCACGTGCTGAGGAAACACAGACCCCCCTCTGCCCCGTCAGAAAAGGTACATCCTCATTACTGAGAAAATTGTTGCTCTGGGGCTGTGTCCCAGAGATTTCCTCACTGAGGTCCTTCTGAAGTGTCCTTGTGGTTTCCAGCAGGACATCCCCTTTTCCTCTGGACACCACATTCCCCTTTAACCCACCACAAGACAGCTGCTGGGAATCTGTGGTTGCCCACAGCTGGATCTCTCTATCCTCCACATCCCACTGCCCCCCTGGAAGGGACCTGTTGCACTTTCGCTCTGGTTTGGCAGGGCTGGCCTGGAAGGCTCTGTCCTTCCCTCTCCCAGCACAGCTTTTCTCCTTGTCCAGAGCCCAGGTTTCAGCCTCCTGTGCCCCATGCATGCCCGTGTCTGGTCCTGGAATGTTGACTGTCCTGCTAACGTGTCTCTCTTGTCAGTCAGCCGGTGCAGGGGGGCTGCTCTCCGGGCCGGAGCTCAGAGGAATCCGTATGGTAAAAGCTGCCATCTCCAGCCTGGTCCTTGCCATCTGCTCCAGCACCCTGTGATACTAATCCTCCATGGCGCTCTCCCAGACCCATCCAGACTAACCCCAGCACTGGCACTACCCACACACTGCCATCCCCCTTCCCCCAGGGACTCCGACGCTCTTTGTGGCTCTCACGCCTCCCCCCTGCCCATGAGCCAACTCAAGGTGTTTGTCTTGTGTTCCCTCCCTCCCACAGCTACCAAAGTCTTCCAGGGAGTCCTCATCCTGGAAGAAGTGGAAGGCCAGGAGCTGTTCTACACCCCAGAGATGGCTGACCCCAAGTCGGAGCTCTTTGGGGAGACAGCCCGGAGCATTGAGAGCGCGGTGAGTCCTGGGCACTTGACTGGGGTCTGGGCAGGCATTTTCTGCCCTTGGCAAGAGCAGGGACACCCTGCCACACCACGGAGTCATTGAGTCCCAGAATCAAGTCTGGAAAAGCCCTCCAAGATCATCAGGTCCATCATTAACCCAGCACAGTGTTCACCCTACGTGCCACGTCCACATGTTTTCTGAACACTTCAGGGGTGGTGATTCCTGTTCCAATGCCTGACCACCCTTTTGGTGAAGGATTTTTTCCTAATATCCATTTCCCAAAGTTTCCTTATCTCCAGGAAAAGCCCTAAGACAACAATATATCCCAAACCCCTTTACCCTCCAGTTCAGCTACACAATTTGGGAAGCTGCTTGTATAAATCCAGTCTCCCATCCCTAAGGAAAACCTCCTGCATTGCCAGCTGTAGGAGTAGGTGGATTTTGGGTGCAGTGTGTGCATTCGGGGGTGCTGCGGCAGTGCAGGGTGAGGTAACAGCGTTATCCTGGAGCCTGCAGAGTGGCACAGCAAACACAAACCATCTTTGCAAGGGCATTATTAGCATATTTGGAGCTGGTTCCAAGCTGCACGTAGGAGCTGGCAAGCCCTCAGTGCTGTCATACAGGCAGATGTGTGCCTGGCACACGGACCATATGGCTCCTGCAGTTCTGCATCACAATACCAGTGTTTCCCAGTACAGCACTGGCTTGTGTCTGAGGGTGGAAATGTGCTCACAAAAGCTTCATTCACTGGTTCATCCATTAAGGGGCTTCGCTGGTTTCTGGTTTTCCAGACTGGGAACATGATACCATGGCACAAAAGGCATCTGTGGCTGGGCTGAGAGCTCCTGCCACAGCCCCCTGCAAACCTGCCTGCAAATGCCCTTGGATGGGAGGTGCTCCTTCACCCCCCTGATCACTCTTCCAAATTTAAAGGGGGAGACTGTACCATGGGAGCATTAATCAGTTAATTGCTGTCTTCTATCTTTGCCTTGAAGCCAAGGGAAGGAATTGGTGGGTAGAGCAGCCTGGACAGACAGCTGGCAAGGGTGTTACAGCCCTGACTTGCTGTGAGCCTTGCACTGCCTCTGTCTCCTTCATGTGACTTCAGACAAATCCTGCAGTATCCAAGAGCCAAGTTTTCAAAGGCAGGCAGGTACTTAAAAATGCAGAATAGTGCTTTGTGGGATTTTCCAAAGTGCCTAAGCAGGTTTACACAGCTTTAGAAGAGATCAGGAGGACTTAGATGCCACACAATAGAAAATCCCTGGATGAACTGCAAGGTGTCTGATCTGGCTCTGTTCTTCTCCTCACAGGTAACACGGGGTGTCCCACATTATTTATGGATCCCATTCTTACCTTTGCCTGCAGGCCATAAGGGATAGGGACTGTCTGGCATTGCCACCCAGCACAGCAGAGCCCTGTTCTCTGTGTGTCAGTGTCTTGCAATGGGTCAGATGCAAACCCCTGTGGGTTGAAACCAAAGAGACTGTGAGAGATTCAAGATCTTTGCCTGAAAGGATCCATTTCCCAGGATCTCCCTGTTAACCAGGTTGTTCTCTTTCCTCCTCCACCTCCCACCGACCAGCTGGATGAGCTTTTCCGCAATTCTGATGTCAAGAAGGATTTCAAGAGCATCCGTGTGCGAGACCTGGGGCAGAGCAGCGCTGTCCGTGTCTTCGTGGAGTCCCACTTTGACCCAGGTAGGAGCATTCCCTGTGGCATCCCCATCTGCCTGGGGAGGGAGCAGGCATTCCCAGTGGGACTGCTGGCTGGAGAAACCTGTGTGTGGCGAGGAGAAGAAATGAACCTACGTTAAATTTGCCAGGTTTTGTGCCTTCTGTCCAGCAAAATCAAAATATGTGAGAAGAGCTGGCAGGAGGTGGACCCTGAGCTGGTGCCTGGAGAGGCTGGAAGCATTTTCCTTGGGAAAGGAATGATGTAGATGCATCTTCACTCTTCTTTTCCTCCTTTTTGTGATCAGCCACATCCTTCACGGCAGCTGATATCCAAGAGGCCCTCCTGAAGCAGATCAAAGCTTCCAAGAAAAAGACCATCCTGGTGAAGAAGCCCCAGCAGGAGCATGTCAAATTCATGGATTTTGGTGAGTCCACTGTGTGTGGCCAGTCCCCCTCCCTTGGTTTAGGCTTTCAGATGGGCAGGGTGGCTCTTCTGGTCCTGCCAGGACTTAACATCTATAGCAGTAACATGGCATGTAGCATGGAGATGTGGCACTGCCCTCAACCATGGAAAGAGAGCCCGTCCTGGTACCCCTGAGGTGGTGGCCAGCCTAGTCCATCCTGATAAACCTGAAACAACGATTTCCCAGGAAATTCAGGGCACGTGGCACACCTGCAGGGCTCCTGGGAGAAGGCTGCAAATCACCAACCTCCACCCACCCTTTGCTCTGTTCCAGACTGGATCCCCAGGCTCTTCACCACCACCGTGACCACCACCACGGCCACCACCATGGCCCCTGCCACCACCCGCAGGTTCACCACGGCCACCGTGGCCACCACTGCCCACGTGCAGCGCCCGGAGCCCGCGGGCAGAGCTGGCACCAAGGTGGTGGGAGCCGGGAGCACGCGGAAACCCAGCTCCACCCTCCCTGCCAGCAGCCGCAGGAAGCCCACCCGGCTGCCCCCAACCACCAGGAGACCCCCTCGGCCCTGCGACTCCCACCCCTGCCTGCACGGGGGCACCTGTGAGGACGACGGGAAGGAGTTCACCTGCAGCTGCCCTGCGGGCAAGGGAGGGGCTGTCTGTGAGAAAAGTACGTGCCTCCGACCATAGGATGCCAGGTTTGGGTTGGAAGGGACCTTATTAAAACTCATCTCGTTCATCTGCCATGGGCAGGGATGCCACCCGCTAGATCAGTTTGTCTCCAAGCCCTGTCCAACCTGGCCTTGGATCCAAGAATCAGTGAGGTTGGAAAAGACTTCTGAGATCATTGAGTCCAACCTTTGACCTAACACCACCTAGTCTACTAGACCCTGGCACCGAGTGCCACATCCAGTCTCTCTCAAACACTTCCAGGGATGGTGAATCCTTCACCTTCCTGGGCAGCACGTCCAGGAACAGAGAGCCACAACCTCTCTGGGCAACTCCAGCAAACCATATTGACTGGTGACTACAGAGATGGGGGGGCATTCAAACCCTGCCCCAGAATTAGCACTGGCACTGCAGGGATTGATTTAATCAGCCTTAATCTGAGCTCTGCCCTGGCAGGTTGTACTTGTACTATTCATTGTAAGAGGCTGTGAGGTGCCAGGAGCAATTTCCTCCTGGCTCCACTCCTGATCCACCAGTGCCCTGAAGCACTGGGAGGATTGGGAGCTGCTGCTTTGTTATCTCAGCTCATGGCACTGTCCCTCACAGCACCTGCAGCTACTGACTGCAAGTGTGGCACAGACAGGGACTGGCCACCCTCTTCAGAACCAGGAGATGCGTGCTGATAATCCAGGCTCTATTTCCCAGTGCTTGGAGCAGCTTAGCCAGCAGCTGGAGGCTGGCAGCACGCTTCCCCAGAGCTGCTGTTATTTACTCTGAGCTCCCACTGGCAGTTTGGGGTCATGCTGGGGACTCTGGGCGGCTGGGAATGCTTATTCCTGAAAAGCTTTGTCCCTAAAGCCGTAATCTGGAGCACTCAGAGCTGTGGGTGTCCAGCCTTGTTCATTTGAATAGGGCTTGGCCTCCCAGATCCCTTGGAAAACCTCAGCTACAGTGAACAAAAGCCTGGAGTGATGAATGTAAATCTGTCATGTGGGATTCTGGGAGGAGAGATAAAAATTATCTAAGGAGCAGGCAAGCTGAGTTACGAGGAGCTGTGTGTGCAGCAGAGCTTGGATGATGTCAGGGGATGCAGGAGCTGGGCATGAAAGGACAAACAGCACTGGTTTTTAACTGGGAGGAGCTGGTTGGGATGTCAGTGGGGGAGCAGCACCACAGATCTTTAAAGCCTGGGAGCAGTCTCTGGGGGGAATGGCATCACAGGAGGGGTTGCTGGGTACCCATATGAGTCTCTGGGAGGTGGTGACAGGGTGAGCTTGGGCTCAGAGGAGACAACCAGCTTCTTCCCTTTCACAAGAGCCCTTTGTCTGCACAGGTAGAAAATGCTCACGGGCTCACGTCAGGCTCTGTGTCTTTCTGTCCCCTCCTCTCCTCCCTCCCCTCTTGTTCCTCACCTGGCTCTTGCAGCTATCAGGTACTTCATCCCCAGCTTCGGTGGCAAGTCCTACCTGGCCTTCAAGATGATGAAGGCGTACCACACGGTGCGCATCGCCATGGAGTTCAGGACCCTGGAGCTCAGTGGGCTGCTGCTCTACAACGGCCAGAACCGTGGCAAGGACTTCATCTCCCTGGCCCTGGTGGGCGGCTTCGTGGAGCTCAGGTGGGTGCCCTCCCAGCCCCGGCTGATGGAGGGGCAGATGAGCTGCTCGTGCCAGAATGGCCCTTGCAGGGCATCAGGAGGATGCTGGGTTTGGATTCTGAGAGATCCGAATGGTCTCTCAATCAGGATCAAATGGGCAAGGAGAGGAGAAGTATTTTTTGGGTGTAATAGGAATACTAAGGGAGCTCATTCCCTCTGGCGCTTTTCAGCAAAGTTAATTTACTGGTTTCAGTTTGAATTTTGAAAAGCTGAAAGGTGTGGGAGGTAGATTTTTTTGGGTGAGCGAGAGGTCTTTTTTTGGTGGTTTTTCTTTTTTGTACTGGGAAAAGAAATTCCTGGGGGTGGGGGGAAGAAAGAAAGGGAGAAAGGCCCCAGAAATCTGAGGTGGAATGGCTTTTTTTATCCATTCCAAAAGCCGAAGGTGCAGATTTGGAATGAAGTGAGGTAGAGGCAGACCTCAAATGTGAGTCCTCAGGCAGTCCTGGTGCTCAGGGGTGGACAGAGTGTGCTCTGTGTACAGCCTGGTCCAGGGGTGGGGAGGGAGAGGGTCTCCCAAGTGCTCCCAGCTTCTCCCTGGGACACATGGCATAGATGTCACCTTTCTCTAGGACGGCACAGACACAGCCCTCCCCCTCTTCTGCCCCAGGTTTAACACGGGCTCTGGCACTGGCATCATCACCAGCAAGGTCCGTGTGGAGCTGGGCAAGTGGCACCAGCTGGTGGTGAACAGGAACCGGCGCAGTGGGATGCTCTCCGTGGACGGGGAGCCCCACGTGAGTGGGGAGAGCCCCCCGGGCACCGACGGGCTCAACCTGGACACCGACCTGTTCATCGGGGGAGCGCCCGAGGACCAGATGGCTGTGTGAGTGTGGGGCTGGGCACTGTCCCCTGGCACAGCAGCTGCCACTGCAGGGCACTGTGGGCAGCACTGGGGCTGCAGGTGTCTTCAGAGGGGCTGGGGGGCTTCGTAATTGGTCATCCATCTGTACTGGTGAGGCACCTCAAGTGCTGTGTCCAGTTCTGGGCCCTTCAGTTCAGGAAGGACACTGAGGGGCTGGAGTGAGTCCAGAGAAGGGAAGGATGCTGGGGAAGGGGCTGGAGCACAAGTCTGATGAGGAGGAGCTGAAGGGAGGTGGGGAGGGCTCATCCTGGGGAAAAGGAGACTCAGGGGCGATGTTCTGGCTCTCTGCAATTCCCTGACAGGAGGGAAGGAGCCAGGGGGGAGTCGGGCTCTGCTCCCAGGGAACAAGGGACAGGACAAGAGGAAACAGCCTTGAGCTGTGCCAGGGGAGGTTCAGGTTGGACATCAGGAGGAATTTCTTCATGGAAAGGGTTATCAGGCATTGGAAGGGGCTGCCCAGGGAGATGCTGGAGACCCCACCCCTGGAGGTGTCCAGGGCATGACTGTATGTGGCACTCAGTGCTCTGGTGGTGGTGACCAGTCACAGTTGGACTCGATGGTCTCAGAGCTCTTTTCCAAACTAAACAATTCCATGATCAGTGCCCTGTGGGGAGCACAGCCTGACACAGATGCTTGGAGTGACTCTCCATTTTTGTCCTTGGGGGCAAAACCCCACCATGACTCCTTGCTCTGTCCCCTCAGGGTGGCAGATCGTACCACGGCCACCGCCGGGCTCAAGGGCTGCATCCGCCTCCTGGACGTGAACAACCAGATGTACGACCTGCGGGAGAAGGGCAGCGACGTCCTCTATGGCAGCGGGGTGGGCGAGTGTGGCAACGACCCCTGCCACCCCAACCCCTGCCACCACGGTGGCATCTGCCACGTCAAGGAGGCAGAGATGTTCCACTGCGAGTGTCTCCACACCTACACCGGTATGAGGAGGGGGATGCAGGCAGGGTATGGCTGGGCTGGGCTCCTTATCCTGCTGGATGGTCCTGAGAGATCCCAGAACCTCGGGGATCATCAGAGTAGGGAGGGGAGTGTCAGCAGTGGGACAGAGGGAGAAACAGAGGTTTGTGATGCTGAGGTGACAAACTGCCTGTCCTGCTGCAGGGCCAACGTGTGCTGATGAGAGGAACCCTTGTGACCCTTCGCCCTGCCACGTCTCTGCCACCTGCCTGGTGCTGCCAGAGGGAGGTGCCCTGTGTGCCTGCCCCATGGGCCGGGAAGGAGACTTCTGCGAGCGAGGTGGGATAGGAGCGGGTCTGGGGAAGGGCTTGGAGCTGATTTTCCCAAGCCTGGGTGGTGGCTCTGGGGTACTGGCTGAAGCTGCTCTGCCTCCTCTTCCTCACCATTCCCTCATTTGTGCCCAGTGACAGAACAGGACCACACCATGCCCTTCCTCCCAGAGTTCAATGGCTTCTCCTACCTGGAGCTGAATGGGCTGCAGACCTTCGTTCCTGAACTGCAGTAAGTGCCAGGGAGTGGGAGAGGGGCCCGTGAGGGCATCACCTGCATGGTGGGTAAATGGACATCACAGAGCAGCATCCTGAGCATGGCAGATGTATCTCACCTGCCAAGGATGCCTTGCAGGGGTGGCATCTCTCTTGCCATGCCTGTAGTCCCAGGAGGGCAGAGTTCTTCCAAGGGCTCAGTGCATGGGGATGGAGGGAGAGAGCACGTGGGCAGCTGGATTGGAGGGTATCCATAATCCTTCTCTCCCCAGGAACGAAATGTCCATGGAGGTTGTGTTCCTGGCCAAGAACCCCAGTGGAATGATCTTCTACAATGGGCAGAAGACAGATGGCAAGGGGGACTTTGTCTCTCTGGCCTTACACGATGGATACCTGGAGTACAGATACGACCTGGGCAAAGGGGCGGCTGTGCTCAGGTGAGGGGGGGGCTGCAGGCTGGGGCAGCCCAGGCTGGGCAGGGGAGGTTTTCAGTGCTGTGTCTGCAGGTGGGGATGGCAGAGCTCTCACCTCTGTGTCTTCTCCTCTCTTCTCACAACCAGGAGCAAAGAGCCAGTTCCCCTCAACACCTGGATAAGTGTCTTGTTGGAGAGGAACGGGCGCAAGGGGGTAATGAGGATCAACAACGGCGAGAGGGTGATGGGAGAGTCACCGGTGAGTTGGTGGGTCAGGGAGAGCTCTCTGGGCTTCCAGCCCTGCTGCTGTCATGTGTGGAATGAGCTGAGAATTTCCCAGGCTCCTGGGCTTTTTAATCCCTGTGTCACATGGTTCAAGGGTGGAGGAGTGGAGGAAAGGATGCTGCAGGCAGTGTGCCTGTCTCCCTGTAGGACAGCAGCTGCATGTCTCTTCCAGCCCTTCCTCCCTGCCTGTCCCCTGCACACAGAGCTGCAGGGGCTTTGCCAGGTGTCAGGGGTGTGTTTGAGCCCCCCTATATAACCCCCCAACCTTCCTTGCAGATCCTTCACTGTCCCTGTATCAGGGCAGGTACATGAGGCACGTGTGGTAGGTGTGAGTTTGAGCCTGTGCCCTTCATGGTGGGGGCTCAAGAGCTCCCACAGCACAGAGAGCTCAGCCAGGAGAAGGTCACAGAGCAGGGAAAGCCCTTTGGCACTGGCACTGCTGAATCCATCAGTGCCCTCTCTCTGTTTCCCAGCTGGCAGCTTCCCTCTCCATCTTCTCCCCATCCCCTGTCCCTCTGCACTTCTGTCTGCAGAACCCTGGGGTTCCTTTAACCCCCCTTTCCAGCTGGGCAACTGATAATGCAGGAAAAGCACTGATTGCTGCTGAACTCCTCTGTAAGATCCACCTAAAGTTCAGCATCCAGATTACACAGCATTCCTGCAAAAGAAGGGATTTCTTCCTCCCCTCGCTGTCCTCTTTCCAAGCTTCTCTCTGAGCACAGCTCAGCCCTGGGTGGCAGTGACCCTCCTGTCACCTTCTGCAGCCCCCCCTCCCCTCCCTGGCTCCCCCAGCACTGGTGGCAGCGGGGGTCTTGCAGCCCTGCATGTTGCAATGTCACCCACTGATCTCCCTTTTCTCTCTCTTCTTCTCTCTCCCTTTGATTTTCATTTGTATTTTTCCCTCCCCTGCTGTCTGGATCCCAGAAATCCCGTAAGGTAAAGATAAGTATGAACCACCACACCTCCATCTCATCTGCCATTGGCACCTTGTTCTTTTTTTTGTTTTCCATTCAGATCTCAGTGTTTCACCCACTCCCCTTCCCATCTGACCAAGCAGCTTTAGGATCTCTTTAGATTAGAGGCACTTGTTTCCTCCTCCATCATTAATTCCCAGCCAGTTGTGACATGTTGTTTTGGAAGCATTTCAATTAATCTGATCATTTTTAACTCCACAAAGCATTAGCTAGTGATCCATATAACCCCATCTCTGCTGTGCCCCTGGCTCCATCCCAGGTGCCCAGGAAGGGACATTATTCCTGCCCAGCAAACCCTGTGGTTGAAGACTCACCTGGGATTTTCTGTGCTGGGTGGTTGGGACTTCAGGGTGACAGCAAGGAGGGAGCTTTGTCCTCCAAACACACACCACATGGGGTGCAGGAGAACCTCCTCTAGCCATGTGCTTGTAGGGGACCTGTAACAGCCAGATGAACCCAAGGTGAAGCCCCCTGGAATTGGGGTTTGAATGTCACCCTTGGAGAGACTTTGATATTTAGTTACTTCATTTTGGGGGTCACACAAAACCAGAGCCCTGCCTTGATGCCTGAGAGCATTAGAACAGCATCTCCCCGAATTTAAATTCACAGGAAACCTTTTCCAGGTGCCTGCTGGTGGGTGGGACATCGCAGCTTGGCATGAGGAGGTTTCCTGGAGGCCCCTTTCATAGAATCACCGAATATTCTAAATTGGAAGGGACTCACAGGCATCATCAAATCCAACTCCTGGGCCTGCACAGGACAACCAGGGGTACCCTGACATCTTCTCCATCATCTCCCCTCTCCTCCCCAGGAGCTTCACACCATCCTGAACCTGAAGGAGCCGTTTTATGTTGGAGGAGCCCCTGATTTCAGCAAGCTGGCTCGAGCAGCTGCCATCTCCACCAGCTTCGAGGGGGCTGTGCAGAGGGTAAGGTCCTGCTGGGCATGTGTCCACCTGGGACATGTGCCATCTGCCCTGGTACTGCTGGAGGGAAGGGAGGATGAGTCTGGGAATGGGCTGTCCTGGCATGTGGGTTGGAAAGGACCTTGTAGCTCATCCTGTTCCACACCCTGCCATGGGCAGGGACACCTTCCACTAGACCAGGTCGCTCCAAGCCCTGTCCAATCTGTCCTTGAACACTTTCAGAGGTGGGGCAGCCACAGCTTCTCTGGGCAACCCATGCCAGGGCATCAGCAGCTCCTGGGTAACTCCTGTGTTTCCTCTTGCCTGTGTCTGCCAGATCTCCATCAAGGGCATTCCTGTGCTGAAGGAGCAGAACATCCGCAGCGCCATCGAGATCTCCCCGTTCCGAGGCCACCCCTGCACCCAAAAACCCAACCCCTGCCAGAATGGGGGCACCTGCAGCCCCAGGCTGGAGAGCTACGAGTGTGCCTGCCAGAGGGGCTTCTCTGGGGCCCACTGTGAGAAAGGTGAGGTGCCACAGGGGGCTGATGTGGCCCCCTCACCCACTAGCAGACATGGCAGTGAAACTGGGACCATGGCAAGCTGGTGGCAGCAGGATGGTGCAACACCGAGGCCAAACTGGGGATCTTGTTCTTCACAGAATCATGGAATAGTTTGGGTTGGAGGGGACCTTAAAGGTCAGCTTGTTCCATCCCCTTGCCATGGGGCAGATACACCTTCCACCAGACAAAGTTGTTCCAACCTGGCCTGGAACACTTCCAGGAATGGGGCAGCCACAGCTTCTCTGGGCAACCTGTGCCAGGGCCTGCCCACCCTCACAGTAAAGAATTTTTTCCTAATATCTAATCTAAAGCTTCCCTCTTTAAGTTTAAAAGCCATTAAACTGAAATTTCAGTTTAAATGGACATTTCATGGCTGTGAGCTGCAAAACAGGGAGATGGTCCCAAAGCTCCAGACTCTAAAGCCACAGCAAACCTCCTCAGGGGCTTCCTTGGAGTGCCCCAGAGCTGGCACAGCCCAGGGGATGGCAGGTTTGTGCTGCCCTTCATCCTGTTGGGGATGCTCAGTGGAAAGGGGGGTTTCCCTGGTCCCCAGGGCTGGACAGGCCATGCCAAACTGGCTGACAGCTCTTCTCTTTCCCATCTCCAGTGATCATCGAGAAGGCAGCTGGGGATGCAGAGGCCATTGCCTTTGATGGCAGGACATACATGGAGTACCACAATGCTGTGACCAAGAGGTAACCCAACTGCTGAGCTGAACCAAGTTCAGAGCAAGGAGTTAGGGCTGGTAGCAGGAGGAGGAGCTGGGATCAAGGAATCCCAAAGGGAGACAAGTCAAACTGGGACTGTGAGCAGTCAGGTACCTCTGAAGCTGCCTTGCTGGCAGAGGGTTTTCCCCAAAACAAAACAGTGGTGCCTGGCCAGCTTCAGCTCTGGCTGCTCTCTCTCTGCGGGGTGTGGGACACCTCCTGGCTTAGCACAGTCTGGTTTGGGAGTGGGATGGAGCTGGATCCTTTGTGTCCCTGGTTGGTTGTGCAGCAAGAATGAGCATAGATGGGTCATCACTGCTGTGGGACCTGTCTGACCTTCTCCAGTCTCTGCCCAACCCCATGGGCTGGGGGTACTGGTGTGGACCTTGTGGTGTCTGTGGCTCTGCTGGTCCTGCACAGCCTCTGGGCTGGATCCTTCTCCTTCAGGAGACTGTGGTCTGGTTCAGCACCCTTCCTTCCTCACCACTGTGTCCCTGTGGTTAATTCCCAGCTCCAAGGCACTGGGAGAAGATGATGTGGGATTAGACTTGCTCTTTCTACCTCTCACACCCTCAGATTCCTCCCTGCCTGGGAGGGTGTCCGTGTTGAGCTGTTGTTTGTCAGTCTCTGTCTGTCTGTCCCTTCTCAATGTCCCTGTTTCTTTGTTTTCAAGCCACCTGAGCAATGAGATCCCTGCGTAAGTACAGCCCTCCCTGCTCCCATCTGCCTCCACCATGTCCTCATCTCCACCCCGACCTCCAGCCCAGCCTTGGGGAGCACAGGGCAGGTGTGGGGGGAGGAATTTGGGCACTCTCCCAGGGTCTGCTGTGGGCAGGTGTTCCCATTCCAGGGGCAGGAGGACTCAGGTACTGACCACAGCTCTTGGGGCTGTGCAGGTGTCCAGACAGGTGGAGCAGGAGCTGCACTACCTGGCTTTGCCACAGCCAGATGTTGTCCCAGCTTTGCCACAGCCAGGTGCTGTCCCAGCAGTGTGCTGCAACACAAGCTTAGTTTGAATTTCAAGCATGATTTTTTTTTAGGCTTAATAGAGTTTAAGGGTAGTTTAAGGGTGGGAATAGAGGAGGAAAGTTCCTGTGACCTACTGTTCCATCAGCAGCAAAGGCATTGCCAATGGAAATACAGGGTGCTGATCCTGCCCTGATTTTTCCAGCATGGATGTGCTGCTGTAGAGGGGAAGCCAGGCTGGGCACCAGGAGGTTGGTCCCCAGTCAGGGTCTGTGGCTTGGGAACCCCTCAAAAACGCCTCAAAACATGCAGTGTGGACAGGGGGCCAGAAAAGGGGTCTGGGCAGGTGGATAGGGAGAAACTTCATCCCCAGGGGGGCTTTGACAGCTGTGATTTGCTGCCTGTCTGTCTGTCCGTCTTGCTGAGCATCAGGAGTGGAATGGAAGCCCTGCTCCATGCAGATGTGTTCCCCAGTGTCTGGGGGAGAGCTGGAGGGATATCTGCCTTTCACATCCCCATCTCACCTCATTTTCTGCCAGCTGGGGTCAGACAGGGGCTGGGCAGGCTGAGCTGGTGTGTGTGCATGAGTGTCAGCCCCTGGGGAGCCACAGGGCCATCACCTGCATGTTCACAGCACTTTGGGAGGTGCTCTGGTTTTGGAAAGGGCTTGCTAGGAGTATCCTAAGCATCCTCCTGAGCTGGGCAGTGCCCTCCAGCAGCGAGAGGACTGGAGCGACCTGCATGATGCCCAGTTGTCCCTCTGCACCCCACATCCCTGAGATGAGCAGAAGGTGCTACATTTGTGTCCTGCCTCTCCCAGTGCTCTGTGAAGGAAAAGCCACCATTCCCATCCTTCTCCCTACCTGGACCAGCGTATTTTGGCTGTGCCTGCCCCATCCTGCAAAGGGACCTCAGTGCTTCTCCCCAGTATTCCCCTGCTGGGATTTGGCCGCTGCACTCACCAGCCCTGCCAGGCTGAGGGACCCATTGGGCTGTCCATATAAGAAGGGGTTTTTCTGCCTCCAGGGAGACACTGGGGTGTGCCTGGGGCAGGACTGACACTCCCATTGCTTCTCTGGGCTCTGCTGGCCGTGACATGCCCGTACCTTTTTTACTGGGACATTCAGTGCCAGAGGGACAGCTGTACTCCTGGATTTCCCCTTCTCCATGCACACCCTGTCCTCCAAGTGCCCCAAGGCTGACTCAGAGGCTGTATGTGACAACCCCACTCTCTGGCTACATGGGAGCCCTTTCCACAGCATCCCAAAGATAGGACAAGAGGACACGGCCTCAAGTTGTACCAAGGCAGGTTTAGGTTGGATATTAGGGAAGATTTCTCCACTGAAAGGGTGGTCAGGCATTGGCATGTGGCACTTGGGGACATGATTTAGTGGTGTGTTAATGGTTGTGTTGGGTTAACACTTAGACTTGATAATCTTGAAGGCCTTTTCCAACCCTAATGATTCTGTGATTCTAAGAACCAGCCTGAGACCTGCCTGAAGGAAAGGACCAAAAGCTCCCTTTCCCCAGCAGTGCTGTCCTGGGATACACATCCCAGCAGGGCACCATGGGCAATTACCAGGAACTCTGATAGTCATGGAATCATAAGATCATTCCAATCATTGAAAAGCCTTGTAGGATCATCAAATCCAACCATTAGCCCAGCACCACTAAACCATGTCCCCAGGTGCCACATCCACACATTTTTTGAACACTTCCAGGGCATGGTGATCCCTCCACTGCCCTGGGCAGCCTGTTCTGATGCTTCACCACCTTTTCAGTGAAAAAATTTTCCCTAATATCCAATCTTAACCTCTCCATGGTGCAGCTTGAGGCCGTGTCCTCTTGTCCTGTCTTTGGGATGCTGTGAGAAGGTCCCCCCTGAGCCTCCTTTTCTCCAGGCTGAGCCCCCCCTGCTCCCTCAGCCACTCCTCATGGAGCTGTGCTGCACACCCAGGAGCACACCTGCAGCATCCCCACACCACCAGCACAGGGCTGTGTTCCCTTGCTGGCATTTTCCAGCTCCCCCTGGCTAAGCCACCACTTCCAAATGTCTTAGAGGAGACTCATCCCCAGGACAGTTCCAGGTGCTCCCTGCTCACGCAGGATGCTGTGTAGGGTGAAGAGCTGCTGCTGCTGGGCAGGGCTGTTCCCTGTGTGCCAGGGGAAGGGGAGGGAAGGGAAGGGTCTCCTGCTGCCCTGCGCTTATGGCACGCTCCCCTTTCTTCCCCCATCTAAGTCCCGAAGCGCTGGACTCCCCCACGGAGCACAGGTGAGTGTGCCAGGCTTTGTGCTCTCGTGTCTCGTGCTCTGCTCTCGCTGCCTCAGCATGTCTCTGTCTCCCTGTGTGTGTTCTGTGTGTCCAAATCCTCAGCTTTTTATTTGTAAGGGATACAGCTCTGCAGAGGGTGAGTGAACATGAAGGAAGCCCTGCCCTTCCAGCATGGGAACAGCAAAGAGCCCCAGGCAGGGGGAGAGGCTGAGTTACCTTGGCAGCACATCAGGCTTCATGCAGAGCCTCGTCCAGCCCTTTGGATGCAGTGTCCCTTGGGAATAAAAAGCTGTCTGTGTTGTCCATGTTGTCCAGTCCCTGTGTCAACAGTGTGTCTCAGAGCATCCCAGGAGGGGGTGGCCACCCCACAGGGTGACCTCACCTGTTGCCAAGAGCCTTGTGCCTGTTCCCAAAGGGCCTGAGCAGGGATGGGGATACCAGTGTGGAGGAAATCCTGTCCTTCCTTCACTCCTTCCCTGGGGAAAGACCTAAGAGAAAAGGCTTTGCTGCCTCTGTGAGCAGCCTCCATCCCCTTCAAACTGCTCATCATCTCACAGTCCCCAGCCTTGGGTACCAAGACTGCTGTCACAGTTTGCAGGGACTGATGTGCCTGGGTTTTATGCTCTGCAAAGGCAAAAACAAAGAGCAGCAGGTAGGGACAGACCCCAGGCATTCTGATATTCCAAACCCTGCAAACCCCTCAGGTGCAGCAGAAAGGGACAAACGCCAGGCATTCTGATATTCCAAACTCTGCAAACCCCTGAGGTGCAGCAGGCAGGGACAGACCCCAGGCATTCTGATATTCCAAACCCTGCAAACCCCTCAGGTGCAGCAGGAAGGGATAAACCCCAGGCATAACCTGATGCCAGGAGTTGGATGGATGGAGGTTATCCCAGCAGATGAGCCAGCTGGCTGGGAAGGGAAGGCTACTCTGAGGAGCTGCCCTGTTTTTAACTCTGCCCCCATGTCCCCCACGCAGCGAGAAGGCCTTGCAGTCGAACCACTTCGAGCTGAGCATCAAAACAGAGGCCACCCAGGGGCTGATCCTGTGGAGTGGGAAGGGGCTGGAGCGGTCGGACTACATCGCCCTGGCCATCGTGGATGGCTTCGTGCAGATGACCTACGACCTGGGCTCCAAGCCAGTGGTCCTACGATCCACCGTCCCAGTCAACACCAACCAGTGGATCCACATCAAAGCCTACAGGTGGGAAGGCTGGAGGGAGGGAAGAGAAGGAGCAGGGTGGGCAAAGCTGAGTCACGGCCGTGGCTCCACGCCCTGTGATCCCCAAAGATCGCTCCTGTCCTTGGATAATAATAGAGGAGAGGCATGTGGGCAGTGCCCTGTGCAGGGGAGCGTGTTGGGACGTGCCTGGAAATGTCAAAGGGGCAGGAACAAGGAGGTCTGGAAGGTCCGTGTGCCTTTTATTCGAGCTGTCTGAGGGTTTGACATTCTGTTGGTGTGGAGCCCGAGCTGGCCCTTTTTATTTTTGTTGGTGGTGGGAGGGGTGAGCGGGTCACACGCCTGGCATGCCAGGCATTGCTGCTGGTGGGGTGGCAGGAAGCTGTGGCCGCTGGCAGGGCTGGTGGTGGGGCTGTGGGATGCCAGGGGGATGCTGGAGTGGAGCACTGTGGCATTGGACCAAGGACCAAGTGCTACATGGCCAGAGGGAGAGCTCAGTGCCCCTTGCCCTCCCAGCTGGAGAAGGGCTGATGGTGCCCAATGTCAAAGGATTTAGTGTAAAGCAGAGAACACCTCTGGGTTTTACTTCTCATTATCTTCTGCTCCTTTTTTCCCCCTTCTGGGAGCAGGGTACAGAGGGAAGGTTCCCTCCAGGTTGGGAATGAAGCTCCCATTGCTGGTTCTTCTCCACTTGGTGCAACACAACTGGACACAGATGGGGCCCTGTGGCTGGGTGAGTTGGTGTGGGAAGGGTGGGCGACCTCTGTGCCCCTTGCTGAGGGATTCAGAGGTGGAATGGGATGGTGGTGCTCCCTCCCTTGTTCCAACACAACACCTTTGTCTCCCAGTGGCTTTGACAAGCCTGACCTAAAAATTGCCCTGCTTGTTCTTTGCCTACCAGGGATGAGGTAGGGATTGCAGTAACTAAACTAAAGTTCAGTTTGAATTTGGGACCGATCTCTGGGGAAATGGAACTTGAAGTTGAATTGGTATTTTAGAATAAAAATAGTAGAAGAATAGAAATAGCAATAGAAGTACCAATAGAAGCAAGTTACTGGTTGAGGTGTCTTCAGGAAAGCTGCAGGCAGTGGTTGGAACTGGCATGACTGATATAAGTGAAGATAACTACTACTTATTTTCATAAAATAAATTAATTTCGCTAACTAATTAACTCATATTTACTATTAGCCAGGAAAGAGGTTTTTCCCTGCTGTTGGGAAGACACCGAATCATTGAGGTTGGAAAAAACCTTTGAGGTTGAGCCCACCCTGTGCCCAGTGCCTGCCTTGTCCCCCAGCCCAGAGCGCTGAGTGCCACATCCAGTCCCTCCTTGGACACCTCCAGGGATGGGCACTCCAAACCCCCCTGGGCAGCCCCTTGCAATGTTCAACAACCCTTTCTGTGATGAAATCCCCCCTGAGACACACACCCTTTTCCAATCAAGTCCTTAGTGGTTTTCAGTTGAAAGAGAAGCTCATTTACTGCTGGTGTCCATAGGAGTCTGTTCACCAAAGTCATATCACTTGAGGGTGAATATTGAAATACAACATTGTTTAATTTTCCTTTACAATCAGAGGAACATTTTGGGGGGACACTTTGCTCTGCCCTGCCCTGCGTGTGTGTGTGGGGGGGTATGACCCTGCTGGGGACAGACTGGCTGTGCTCTGCCCTGTCCCCTGAGCTCTGTGCTGTCCCTTGCAGGAGGGCTGGAGAAGCTGAGCGTGGCCCACAAGCTGCCCAAGGCCTACAGCACCGGCTTCATTGGCTGCATACGGGATGTCCTTGTGGACCGCCAAGAACTGCACCTGGTGGAGGACGCTTTAAACAACCCCAGGATATTACACTGCTCAGCCAAATAGACCCCCAGAGACCCTCCCTCCTCCTTCCCTCCCTCCTGCCTATTGCTGTAATTATTTTCTATTTTTGTAAACTTATTGCTTTTTATATTTTGGGGGGAGGGGGGGGAAAAAAGGGAGGGGAGGAAACACCTTTTCTTTTGGGTTATTTGTTCGGTTGCAGTCTATCCAGGTCAGTCAGACTCAAATCAAACAGCAGCAACAAAGAACAAACCTTGAACCAAGTCTCCAAGAAGTGACAGAAGAACTTCCCCATTGCATTGTAAATCTTCTTCATACTTGAAGCTTCTTTTTTTTGGGTTATTTTTTTCCCCTCCTTACTTGTGTTCTTGGGTTGTTGTTCATGCCCGTGGGGGAAAAGATGCTGGTGCTGGTGAGACGTGTGGCCTTCATGGATTCACTGCCTGGCCCCAGTGTCCCCTGTGCAGTGCTGGCTGAGCAGGGAAGGGGGAATTGCCACCCTGCTCGGGGGTCTGGCTCTGCCAAGCCTTCTCCTGGCCCTGTGTTCACCCGATCTCCCTCCTCCCCTCTCTTCCTCTCACTATAATTTATGTGTGTAAGAATCTCAAGTGCTTTTCTCCTTCATGCTCTGTTAAAATCAGGGATGCCATGCACTGGAAGAGAGACCAAGGTCTGCTCTGAGCAGGCAGAAAAGCATTGCTCTTTGGTTGTCTTATGACTGTTTGCTGGACTGAGAGGTGCTGTGGGGGAAACATTGATTTCTCTGTTGGCTCTCCTCCTCCTCCTCTTCCTCCTCCTCTTGGACATGTGCAGAAGCAGCTGTGAAACCTCATTTCCACGCTTTGTGTTTATCCAGACATGTCCCAACCACCTGCTTGCCCTGGCTGCTCTTCCCAAGAGCTTCTGTCTACCAAGCCTTGCCCTCCCGTGCGCCGGGGATAACTTGGAGCTCCTCTCCAAGAGCTGGAAGTGCTCCCCCTCTTCCAGCACTGCCAAACAGGCTGGGAGGGCACAGGGACTGGGTCCCTCTTCACTTCTCTTGGATGTGTCCCTTCCATGACCCACGTCCCTTTTCCAGCCCTCCAGGCATGACTTGCCCTCTGACACTTCCCAGCCTGGGAACCTGGAGCTGGCACTGGAGCCTCTCCCACGAAGAGTATTTGGAGTTTCACCTTGGACTTCAAGTGTTTTGCAATGGCCAGGGCAATGCAGGGTCTTCCATGCCGTGATCAAAGCTCCTCTGGATCCTGCCAGCCCAGCAGGAACGGCTCCAATGGGAAAGGGAACGGGGCATGGGTCGGCTGTGGAGGCTGGAAGTGTTTGGGAGGATGTTTAAGTATTTTCTTCCTTGAAAGCAAACGTTGTAGTGCCAGTTATAAAGCCAGTACGTGTGTTTCGGAATGGATGGTGTGTGTTTGTGTCTGTCACCCCGCACATGTTTGCCTGCAGACACTGGATCTCCTGGAAAGCAGGAGAAGAGCAAATGGAACACAGCTATGTGAGAAATGACCTCTCCATTCGGGTTCCTTCTCCATGGGAAGGATTTAGTGATGCTGTGTAGCATCTACATCCCTTCCCACCACTGTTGTGTCCCCTTCCCACCCTGAGATAGCAGCTCTGTGTGAAAACAACTGGATGGAGTGCACAGAATTAATCTGAAGGATCCCACCAGGTATTGAGTGTTAATTAATATCCAAGGTGCCACAATTTTGCAGTTTTATCCTCAATTTCTAGCACACTTTGTAGTGTACCCTTTACAAAGCAGTGCACCCTTTAAAAATGGTGTTTCTTGGCGCTGAGTTTTGAGCCATGAAAGATCAAATGCCTTTTCTCAGGGTGAGCTCTGAACACAGATGGAACAGAGGGGAAGAACGTGGGTAAAACCACTTGGGTTTCTTTTTTCTTGCTTTTATTTGATTAAAAGGAAACTCTCCCCCATCCCCAATCTGTGACATTCCTCTCCAAATCCAGTGGTGAAATATTTCACGGGGGGCTGTGCCCTCTGTGGGATGGAGACTCTGCTGTGTGTGTGGGGTTGTGTGTGTGCCCAAAACCACATTTTAAGTGGCTGCTGTATATAACTTGTGGTTCCTGGTGGGGAGTGCTGTGCTGTGAAAGGGGGGGGACTGCTGTATTTTGATCACGAGGTGTAGATAGAGAGGGGGAACTGCAGGATGGGGTGGGGTGGGAGGTGTGAGACCCCCCAGTCTGTGTTTTGGGAACGGGATTTCCAGCTGGGCGTTGCAACAGCGTTGGCTGAGACAGGGCTGGCTCTTCCAGCTCCAGAGGGACAGGGGCATGCACAGAGGAAGCTGCTAATTTTCTAGAATGCCACTGAAATGAAGCCAGGGTCACTGCAAAAAAAAAAAAGAGAAAAACCCAACAGCTAAACAAAAACAAAAACTCTGTCTGCTTTTGCTGGGGCTTGGAAATGCCTTAAAACAGGACCTCATGTCCTCGTTGTCGAGCATCTTGAACCAAGGTCAGATTCAGCAGTGCTCCCTTGGGGCTGTGCACTTAACTTGGGCTTTATTTTTAATAGCATTTATAACATGTATGTACAAAAAAAAAAAAGACATTGAGGTTTTTTTTTCTGGGTTTGGTTTTTTTTTTGGCTTTTTTTTTTTTTTTAAATGTCCATGTGGCTTCATTTATAGGGTAAATTAATGACCATTGTGAACTGCTGTATGAATTCTGGAGGGCAATGCACAGTAGAGGAGCAGCATGATATAACCATTACTAACTTGTGTCTTTCGTCAATCACCATGAAATAAAGTTTGAAAACTATTAAATATGTTTTTAAGGGGCCTGTTGCTTCTTTTTTGTACCAAACGTCACTTGCCTCAATCCCATCCACCCAAGGTTTGTAGGACCTGTGTGTCTTTCCTTCCCCTGCTCTGTGGCCATCAGAGTGGTTTCAGCTATTCAGTTATCCACTGGTTTTTTCCCCTTTGCCAGTTGTGCTTTTATCACCTCATCTTTTTTCTTTTTCCAGAGAGGTTTTGCCTCCCCTGGACATCACACCAGTAAGACTGAAGTGATGCTTGTGAGGCTTGTTTGTCATTGATGACAGCATTTCCACTGGGCCATGGAAAGCCAGTCTCAAGCAGGATGTGGTTTGGGACAACACTTTGAGGCACATGATGTGATTTTTGGGGTGTCATGTGCAGGGTAAGGAGTGGGACTCTGATGATCCTTGTGGGTCCCTGCCAGCTCAGGATGTTCTTTGAGATCCACCAGTATCCACCTTCCTGCTCTGAACAGCTTTTCCTAATGGTACCTTTCCACCTGGCTCTCCTACCTGTGTGCAGCATCTTTGTGCCAGAAAAGGTGAGAGGAGGAGAATTTCATTCAGTAAAGAGCTCAGGTTCATCCCAGTGAGACAAGACCGTGGGTTTTCCTGCCATTTGGGAGCAGCTAATGTAGCAAATGGAGTCATTTTGGTACCAGCAAGGATGGAGTTGGTTGGTGTCTGAATTGGCTCTTCAGTGGACAATGAGCCAGCCCAGCCTCCCAGTGGGAAACAACAGGGCCAGTGTCTGAGCAGCCACAGGGGACACACAGCTCCCCACTGGGGCCATGGTTTGCTCCAGATCAGCCTCCTGGAGCAGCCTCTCCTTGACAATGACTTTATTATGCCACGACAGGCAGAGACTTGCAAAGCCAGTCCCTCTTCCACAGGCGTTTTGCCAGCTCGGCTGCAGAGCAGGAGGAGAAAAAGCCATCCTTGTCTTGGCCAGAAGGAAAAGAACTCTGGCAGCTGGATGGATTTTTTTTTTTTACCACAGGCTGGAAAAACCCATTGTGAGGGGAAGGAGGGAGGCAAAAAGGCCAGGAGCTGTGCTGGGGGCACGCTTGGGCAGGCAGCAAGTGTGACTCAGGGGATGGCCTGGCTGTGCTTGCTGGCAGCCCCTGCTCTGAGCAGCTTCCCAGTGCTCCCAGGAGCACACCTGACTGCCCAGTCAGCACTCACTGGGAGCAAAGGGAAACTGGTGGTACCTTCCAGAGGAGACAGCATTTGGGGTCGGGTGGTCTTACCCACCCTCAGCTCTCTCTGGGAGTCCAGCCCTGACTCTCTGTGAGCCTCTCTGTGCCAAACTGGGGCTGAGAGCAGCTGATTCCACTCCTAAACCCCTGAGCTGAGGTTCCAGGGGGATGGTGGGGAAGCCAAAGGGGAAACCTTCATTAAAGGTGTAGAAATTTAGCAGAAAATGACCTGCCTTGAATTCCAGCTGGTCCTCAGAGATCAGAGGGGCTGGATGGAACCAAGCCTGATTTCTCATTATAACCAACAGCACTGTCAGTCTGGTTGAGGTCTGTAAAAAGCACTTTCACCAGCACAGATTTACAAATAATTCAATTTACTAACCCTGAACAACAGGGCTGGTCATGCTCAATAAGGATTTGCATGATCCAGACTCAACAGATAGTGTGTTTTCCCATTCTGACTTTTCTGCCCCAAAGCCCCCCTTTTGCATTATAAATTTTAGGCCCCCAACCCCATGTTAAAGGTGGGGTTTGGTGGCTTTGGTTGTTCCTGAGGGTGCTGCTGCCAGCCAGGCTGAGACTGAGCTTAGAGAGCAAGTGGGGTCACACAGACCCCTCCACAGCCCATTTCCATCGCAGCAGGTGCCCCAAGGGATTGGCACATTCCCAACACCCACAAAATGGGATGTTCTGGTGGCAGGGAGCTCCCAGGCCACAGTCTGGATTCCTCTGGGGGTTATTTCCATGGGATCAAAGCATTCCAATGGACAGGAGGGCTAAGATGGCACAGAAAGGGACCCTTTTCACCAGTGATCTGCATCCCAGCTGTGTAGTCTAGAAACAAACCAGTGCCTTGCAAGAAGTGGGGAGAACAGCTCCAGTGGTTTCCTTCTTTTAACCAAGAAGCTGAACTGCTGCTCATGTCCCTCCCTGACCATGAGCACTGCCCTCTAAAAGGGTCTCGTGCCCCCTGCACAGAGACAGTGACACACAGAAGTCACAGTTTGGTGTCACAATGAGGCTTCAGTGCCCTGAAAGAAGGTCCCAATGACTGGGAGCCTCGGTGGCAGGGGCAGTGAGGGAGGAGAGGACAGGGGTCACCATTATCAGGGTTGCTATTTGGCCTCTGTGGTCCTCGTTGCCCTGTGAGCAATCCAGTGGCATTCAGGGAAGCTGAACTCAGAAATGAGCTGGCTCCTGCTGCCAGCTCCCTGGGTATTCCCCGAATAGACATGGAATTCGCTGAGTCTTATTATAGTTATAAAATGCTATTTTTGACACTATGGGTAGACTGGGGGGGGAAAGGGGGGTGGTTTGCTGGCTGTGCCCTGGCTTTTTCTCTCTCTTGGACAGCTGGCTTTGTTTTCTCACCCAGCATTCATGAAAGGTGCCAGATTCAGGGCATTTCTTTCGGTTAATTTCTGTCTTTTATGTGAAGCAACATGATGTGAATTTGTTAAAGGCCTCTTAGTTTACACTTCAGCTGGCAAAATGTGCTTTATCTGTATAACGTGTACAGCATGGCTATGGCACACCTGACCCCCAGTTTATCCCAGTGGAAGGTTTTGGTGTCACCACAGATGTTGGGGTGAGAGTGGGGGACTCACCCTGGGGACAATGTGCCTTCCTGACTCTAAAGCACCCCAGAGTCAGGGGCTTTTAGGGATAACAGCAGATGTGGCTGAGCCTCACCAGCCTCCAATGCTCAGTGTCTGGTGGCTTGTTTCACTATTTGGGCAGCATAACTCTCCAACTTTTGTGAACTCAGCAGCAAGATCTGGACCTTCAGTGGTGTTTGGGTACTGAGTGACATCTTAAATTGCTGCTGGTGCCTGTGTTGGGCACTGGTGAGGCCACACCTTGAGTCCTGGGTTCAGATTTGAGCTCCTCACAACAAGAAAGACATTGAGGGGCTGGAGTTTTTTCAGAGAAGGGAATGGAGCTGGGGAAGGGTCTGGAGCACCAGGAGCAGCTGAGGGAGCTGGGGGGGCTCAGCCTGGAGAAAAGGAGGCTCAGGGGGACCTTCTGGCTCTGCAAGTCCCTGACAAGAGGGGGGAGCCAGGGGGGATCAGGCTCTGTCCAAGGGAACAGGGACAGGAGGAGAGGGAACAGCCTCAAGCTGCACCAGGGATTGGATGTTAGGGAAAATTTCTTCATGAAAAGGGTGGCCAAGCATTGGAAGGGGCTACCCAGGGCAGTGGTGGAATCACATCCCTGAAAGCATCCAAAACCCGTGTGGATGTGGCACT
>WBMV01003492.1:497670-556269 GCA_013396655.1 Campylorhamphus procurvoides | reverse complement strand
TGCGGGGCCGGGAGCGGGGCCGGGGCGCGGAGCTCCGCGGAGCCATGACCTCCCGCAGGTAAGGAGCGAGCCAGCACCGACCCGGCCAGTCCCATCCCTGTCCCATCTCATCCCATCACCTCTCATCCTATCCCGTCTCATCCCATCCCATCGCATCCCGCCTTATCCCATCCCATCCCGTCCCGTCCCGCCCCGTCCCGCCCCNTGGGTACTGAGTGACATCTTAAATTGCTGCTGGTGCCTGTGTTGGGCACTGGTGAGGCCACACCTTGAGTCCTGGGTTCAGATTTGAGCTCCTCACAACAAGAAAGACATTGAGGGGCTGGAGTTTTTTCAGAGAAGGGAATGGAGCTGGGGAAGGGTCTGGAGCACCAGGAGCAGCTGAGGGAGCTGGGGGGGCTCAGCCTGGAGAAAAAGAGGCTCAGGGGGGACTTTCTGACTCTCTGTAACTCCCTGACAGGAGGGGGGAGCCAGGGGGGATCAGGCTCTGTCCAAGGGAACAGGGACAGGAGGAGAGGGAACAGCCTCAAGCTGCACCAGGGATTGGATGTTAGGGAAAATTTCTTCATGAAAAGGGTGGCCAAGCATTGGAAGGGGCTACCCAGGGCAGTGGTGGAATCACATCCCTGAAAGCATCCAAAACCCGTGTGGATGTGGCACTCAGGGACACGGTTTAGCAGTGAACCCTGTGCTGGGTTAGCGCTTGGACTCGATGATTTTGGGAGGGCTTTTCCCACCGCAGCGATCCCATGACCGCACTCTGCGAGCTCTCCCGAGCTGCTAAGCCCCGGGGATGATGGAGATGCGGAGAACGCGCATCCAGCGGGGGATGAAGGCGCGGCAACCGCGCCAGGGATGAACAACGGGATCCGAGGCTGANCCCATCCCGTCCCGTCCCGTCCAGACCCGCGACGCCCCTCTGCAGCGGCCACCGGAGCGCCCGCGGCCACCGGGCATCGCTTCTACCATCTCCAGCTCCACCTCGGACCTGCCCCCGGTCCCCTCCTGTGCCCGTCGGTTCCCCGTGTGTCGTTTCCCCACGGGCCATTGTCCCCCCGTGCCGTGTCCCTCGGTGCCGGCGCTCCGGTGGTCGGGGCTGAAGTTGCAGCCTCCGCACCCTCCCGTTCCCCGCCCGCCACCCCTGCCCCTCTCCCCGGGCTGCTCCGGGTCACCCCAAAGCCCCTTTGGCTCCGTGGTTTCTCCCCAAACTCTTTGGGAGCTCAGAGCATCCCGTCCCAGCACGCTCGGTGCGCTGGGCTGGGGATGCTGGAGAGGGGAACGCCAAAAAGGGACTGAGCGTTCAAACTTGTTTGAAATGTCTTTGTGGGTTGTGAGGTGGGGGGGAAAAAAAAGTACTTTGGGGCATCTGGGGTGTTGGCGGTGCCTCCCGCGGCTTTTCCCAAAGATGCTGTCGCTTCAGCGTTTTTCTCAGTGGTGGCAGAGCCTGTGCGACTTGGGGACATCGGCCCTGCTTGGTTCTCCTTCAGAAGGGACAAATGGACCTCCAGGGAATGGGTTCTTCTCAGGGTGGGTTCAGGGTGCCGGGTCACACGCACGGCCCCTGTGCTGCAGTGCGGGGGGATTCTTGCAGCTGCTTTGGGGGTCCTGCGTTCCTGTCTGTCCCTCCCCAGCCTTAGGGTGTCCTGGAAAAGCGTTTGCTTGCTGTTAGAAGTCGAGTGTGCTCTGGAAAGCCCTGTGGAGGGAGGTGGCCGGGAGATGCCCTCCAGCTGACGGGCACCCAGGCTGGCATCGCTTACAGGACAGGGAGTGCTCAGTGGTGCTGCAGGACCCAACACTGCCAGGTCATCGCAGGGGCTTCCACACCCACCTCTCGGACATGGAATAACTCCATGTTCTCCACACACATCCCTGTAACTCCAGGACTCAGGGGCTTGGCTGGTTTATGGTTTTCAGGGGGTCTGTTTTTGCCATTCAGCACTGGCTGGCTGACAAGTGAGTGTCTGGTTCAAAGCACGAAGAAGTTTAGGAAGACACAGCGTGTGTATGGGCGGTGCCACACTGAGTTACAAAACACGCCGATGGGTGATGGGGTGAAAAGGACTGGGCGTTGGGGCTCCCTGGATTTCATCCCCAGCTCTGGTAGAGCTCTCCATGCCCACAGCCAAGTCAATATTTGTCCACGCTGCCCTTACCTTGCTTGTCTCCACCCTGCTGGGCACTCACCTGGGGCAGCAAAATGCCAGGGACAGCAAAATGGTTGGGATGCTGCTGCCAGCTCAGCACTCACAGGAGTCCTGAGGAACCTGGCTGGTGAGTAGTCCTGCTGCTGACAGGGGTCAGGGCTATGTGGGCTGGATTTTGGGGGGTGTGTTGGGGGGTAATTGCTCCCAGCATCTGTTGCTCCATCCTTTCCACCAGTGCTGGATGTCCCTGCTGCTCCTGGTTCTGAACCGCTGCTCAGGTCCTTTTTCTCCCCACTTGACTCCAGCATTTCTCTTGCCCAGCATTGTGTAGGATGCCCACCAGGTTTGTAGGGCACCTGCCAGGTTTTTATGGCACTTTTGCCTTGCTGTGCCAGAAAGATCTGGATGGATAAACCCCACACCCCCAGTGCTGACTCCACAAGTCAGCAGATCCCGAATTCCCTCTTTATTTTTATCCTAGAGAAGGGTTTCACGGTGCCTGGAGCACTTGGGGGCTGCCTTGTGCATTGCCCTCGTCTGCAGGGCAGGCTTTTTCCTTTCCAGCCGCATTTCCTGGGATGCTGTGGCTGGGAGGAAGGGAAAGTCTGGAGGAAATGAGTAAGTGCCAGCTTCCTGAGCCTGACTGTCTCCAAAGGTTGCTCCAGCCCTGCAGGATTGAGTGCTGGGAGTGCTGGCACAGAACTGGTGACCCACAGGGTATGGGGGCACTTTGGGCTGTGCTTCTGGTGCTGTGGGGGTTGCTGCTGCTGGGGAAGCAGATGTGGAGGAGACACCTACTCTTCTCTCCACCTCTGCCTGTCCAAGCAGTTTCCAGCGCCAGGAGGGTGAGGCTGCCCCAGGATGGGGATATTGAGAGCAAAAGGACCACGTTTCCAGTTTTGGGGACAAGGAATGAGCAGACTAATGGTGCTCACAAGCACTGTGGTGAAATGCTTCCATTTCTGTGTCAGATTTCATGGAATTGTGGAATTGTTTGGGTTGGAGGGGATCTTACAGACCATCCTGCTCCATCCTGCTGTGGGCCTGGACACCTTCCACTAGCCCAGGTTGTTCCAAGCCCTGTCCAGCCTGGCCTTGGACATTTCCAGGGATGGGGAAGCCACAGCTTTTTGGGCAAACCATGCCAGGGCCTCCCCATCCTTGAGACTTGACATGGAGCTGCTGAGTGGTCCCATATCCAAAGCTGAGTACATTTGTTTGACAACTTTTCCCCTGCATTCAGATAAACCTTTTCAAAGTTTAGCTCAGCTCAATTACTGTGTCCACACTGATTTTGTGGCACCCTCTGGGTGGTTCTCTTTGAAGTTCTGGATTGTTTGTAATCCCCAATGTACATGGGGTGGCTGCAGCCACTGGGGTGGGAAGCAGTGGCTGCTCCAGCATGGCTGGTAAGTTGGGACTGGCCCAAGTCCTCCATGTGTTGTCTCCAGGGTGATTTACCAAGCTTGTGTAGACCACATTTCTGGGCATCTTGAGGCATCAAATGCATCCAGCTGTGCCCTGAAGCCTCATTGTCCAACCCTGAGCATCTGCTGCAGCAACAGGGAATACAATGCCAGCCCGTGGTCCCAGCTTTCCCACTCCCCTTACCAGTGGGAAAACACATGCTTCCTGTGCTGAATCCAAATGTAAATATTAACCTGGAGTATTTGCAAGAGCTGCTTACTTTGGCAACGGGTGGTGGTGGGGAGGTGGTAACTTCTGGTCCAGGAAGCAAAACCAGGTCAGTGTTTTGGCATCTCGGATGGTCATCAATGACACGATGGGCAGAGCTCAGGGAAGCGGTGGCTGGAACCAGGACTGTGGATCTGGCTGGTGGCTCGAGCCCACAGCTGCTCAGAAATATCCTCTGGCAATTTTCTGTGAGCTGTTCATTCCCATCTCTTCAGGCAATACCTCAGCCCTTGGCTCTGCTCAGCTCCAGCTCCAAAAAGATCAGTCAAAAGGCACCTTTCTCCTCCCTCCTTTGCTGTGGCCGCACCTGGCTCTTGGCTCAGGTTTTGTCTCCCTGCCCAGGCTGTATGAAGATGCCTTTGGACACAGGCTCTCTTCCCAGAGCATGGGAGAACCAAAGCACAAAGGTTTTTGTTCAGGGGACTTGTTTGTGTGTGCTGAGGCTGCACTGCCTGGGCAGAAATGCCTGGAGAGGAGCAGACGTGCTTTTCCACCAGCCTTAACTCCGGTAAATGAGGACTGGAACATTAGCAGCAACTTAAATTACATTTCAATTCCAAGCCCACAGCCTGCTGTTTATTTCCAGATAGGGTGAGTTCCTTACTGCAGGTCATGAAATGCATAAGTACATTCTTCTCCCCCCTTTGCCTGGGAGGGAATAAGAATGGTTAATGACCAAACTCAAAGAGAGAAGGCTAGCCTTGCCTAGGAGGGGTTTTGGATCAGGCCCTCGGTGATTTTCCAGTATCCTCTGGTTTCCCCCAAGGCCCAGTGAGCTGCTCTCGTTATGGTCCCAAGACAAATGAAGCTCTCTCAGCCCTGGAACACATTTGTGGGATGCAGCTGTATCTCTTTTGCGGGCTGCCAAGGAGAATTCCTCGCCGTCTGCAGCACAGGGGAAGGCACAGCGCTGTGGAGAGCAAGCCAGGCTCCCAGTCCCACTGCCAGAGCTGGACTGGGGGCCAGCTTCCTTTGTGGCTGGCTGGTACCCGAGCTGCAGGCAGGTTTAGGTGGATCTGGTTTCCAGGAGATGATTCTTCTCAGGAGCCTCAGAGGCACCTGAATGGATGAATCGGAGCTTTGTGCTCCCATGGAGCTCGGCCAGCGGAGACAGCTGGGCTCTCCCAGGTTTTTTGGGAGCTGTGTGGCCATGGCAAGTGAGCCAGCAGGCAGTGGGAAGGCTGCTCCCAGTGCTCCCAGTGCTCCCAGCACTTGAGCTGCCTCCCCAGCAAGGCCCTTCTCCCCCTGTTTAATCACCCCTCATTATCCTGCCTCCAGAGTGTCTCTGGTGCTCACCCTCTGCTCTTGCACTGCAGGTGCCCTTTGGTTTCCAAATCACTGAAAACTTATTTTAAAAATGCGGCTATTTGGGTTTCCAGCCCCATCCTGAGGCATGAACAAAGCTGATACCTGTTCCCAAGCTGAGAACAGCCCCACACCCTGTGGGATGTGTGGGCAAGAAGTATCCCTAAGGCTGCAGCTCTTTCAGGGTTGATTAATCCTTTCTCTGCAGTAGAAATGTTTATTCTGTTGCTTTTTTCAGTGCCTTGACCAAAAGCAGTGGCTGGGGCAGGGCTGCACTTGCTGCCTTGTGCCCTGAGTGGTGGGGAGGGCTGGAAAGTGGTTCCTGCAGTCCCAGTGCATGTTCCAGGAAACGTGCGTGGGATGGAGCCTAATGAGATTACGGGGCTGGGCTGTTTGCAGGCTTCCTGCTCCGATCCGAGGGCAAGGAGGAAATTCTTCACATGAAGCCAAGCTGGAAATCAGGAACTCTGTGCTTCCTGTAGGTGCATTTTTTTTCCCTGCAAATAGCTCCTGCTGCTGCTTGTAGGCACAGTGCTCCCCAAAGAGGGACATTCCTGGAGGAGATGCACACCTTGGCATCTCCCCTTGATGCTGTGGCTGTCACAAGTGTTGATTCCATATTCATGGAATCACACAGTGGTTTGGGTTGGATGGGACCTTAAAGATCATCTCATGGGCAGGGCCACCTTCCACTAGCCCAGGTTGCTCCAAGCCCCATCTAACCTGGCCTTGGACACTGCCAGGGCTGGGATATTCTTTGTCAGGTCCCAGACATTTCCATGTGGATAAGAGAAGCTGATGAGTCTCACCCTCTGCTGCATCTTCTTTGAAATGCCCTCGTGGTTGGTACCGATGGGATGCTCTGAGTGTCTCCCCAGTGCAGCCCCAGCCCTGCTCTGTCTGTCTGTCCCCTCCCTCTGTCCCCAACCACCCTGTGTGGGGCACAGATGAGCTCTGATCTTCCCCTGTCACCTGGGGCACTGAGCAGGTGCCCTCAAAATGCCTCAAGGAGGGGGTCATTTGGTCCAGCTGGGGCTGGAATCTCAGCAGAGCTCCCTCCAGCCCCCAAGGGAGGGCTCAGGGCTGGGGAAGCCTCTCACAGCAGGAGTGATAAACTTTTATCTCCCTTGTTGCAGCTTCTTGGTGTGGATAAAAGCTCTGGGGGAGGAGAGGGTGAGTGGAGCTTTCTCTGGGGGCTGGTGTTGGCTGCAGCTGTGCTGATTGTGTTATCAGGTGAGGAGTCTGGCTCTGAGCAAGGACCTGCTCCAGGTCTCCTGTGCCCAGAGCCGGTGGGGAAGGTGGGCTTGAGGAGGTGGGCACTGTGGGTGCCAAGAAGGTGTAAAAAGGCCATGGTTGAGTTGGCAGAACAATAGTCAAAACTGTGCCTGAAAAATAAGGAGTGGGGCACAGGCAGGAGGTGGAACGTCCCCCTGCTCCAGCTTTTGAGGTGTTTATAAAAACAGAGGGTTTTCAGGGAGAAAAAAACAGTCACAGGAGAGTGAGCAACAACAACCTCACCAGGGCTCTCTGCTGGATGCTCCCTCCAGGATAACCATGGGAATACCCACAGGCTGGGAATTGGGAAACTCCTCCAGCTACAAACACCTGGAACAGCCTTGGGAGCTGGGATATCCATGACCACTTGCCACAGGCAGAGGAGAGCCCATCCCTGGGGATGTGTCCTTTGGCCTTGGGGATTTCAGGAGGGTGATAAAGATTTCGTTTCAAAACAACAAAAAATCCCCTTCCCAGCCCTGGGCAGCATCCCTAATGTGAGGGGGTTGCTATATTTGTCCTTGGGCTGGGTTTTTCTGGGGGGCAGTTTGTTTGTTTGTTTGTTTGCTCCCCCCTCTTCCTCCACCCTCCTGAAATATTCCCATCAAAGAAATGTAACAAGCTCTGCCACTGATTAAATTCTAAATATAACCCTGGTATTTTTTCTCTCTCCAGTTCTTCATGATGTATCAAGGTAAAAAATAGCCTTGGCCACTCTTCAAAGGGGGACATGGGCCTGTTATGGGCTATATTTTTGTCCTGTCACCCTGCCTGGGTCTGAAAATAGACCTCCTAATTTTTAATTAGCTCACTGGGTTATATAATCCTGAAAGCTGAGGATTTCTGGGCTTGGGCAAAGGTGCTGTGTCAGGGCAGGGCCGACACTGCAGGAATCTCCTCTGCTCCTGCTGGCCCTGGTGCCAAGGGGAGGGAGCTGGGGAAGCCAAGATGCTCCTGCCTCGCTGCCTTGTTGCCTTGGTTAGTTATTTATTTATGTTGTGCTGGTGCTGGGAGAGGAACCTGCTCAATGAGGAAGGTCCTGGTTGGTGGTGAAAGCCCCTGGACTCCTCCTGTTGCCTTGGGGACTGGTGTTGGTTTTCCCCTGTGCCTGGGAGAAGGGGTCAGGGGTTTTCCTGCCCTTGGCATCATCCTAAAAATAAGTTCTCCTCCTGGCTGAGCAGAACATGTTTATTTTCCTGTAGCTCAGGTCTGGATGCTGAAGTGTTATCCTGCAGATCCCACATGAAAAGCAGGAGCCAAATGCTGCAGTCAGGGGCTGGCTGCTGGCCCTACCTGCTTTTCTTGCTCCCAGAATATTTCTCTGGGGTGCCTGGGCACTGCTGCTGCTGCAGAACGTGCCCATCCTTGTGGTTGGCACTGGGAGCCCGACTGACTCTTCAGGTTCTCGTACAACATGGCCCGATGTCTGATTTGGGGTGATCCCCCAACATGAGCATTCAGCTTTCTGCTCTCTCAAAGTGCTTCCCTGCACTCTCCAAAGTGGTTTGTAGAATCCCAGGGTGTTTTGGGCTCAAAGGGACCTTAAAAACCATCTCATTTCATGGTTGGGGCACCTTCCACTAGATAGAGTTGGTCCAAACCCATCCAAGCTGGCCTTGGACACTTCCAGGGATGGGACAGCCACAGCTTCTCTGGGCAACCTGTGCCAAGGTCTGCCCACCCTCATTGTAAAACCTTCTTCATCTCAAGTTCTCCTCAGTCTCTCTGGACAGAAAATGCCAAGACCACGCGTGGGGCAGCCCAGGTTTGCTCTCCACGGCTTTCAAAACTTTCTAACCACCAGATGGAGCAGAGGAACTTGAGAAACCAACCCCAGCTGAGCTTTGGCCATGGGGCACGGAGGTGTAACCACTGCCCTCCACCTGTGCCTTGCCAGGGTGACTTCCTCCCCTCTGTCCTTTGCCTGGAAGGGCTCAGGGGTGTCCTGGGGGTTTTCTTGGTGGGGTAACAGGTAGGAGCAGCAGCGTGTGTGTCCAAGCTTCTTCTTGCCCTTTGGCCATAACCTGACACATGGATACAGTTCCCACTCCCTGGAAGGTCTTTGGTCAGGGCTTATTGGAGCCTGTGCCAGGGAGAGGTGTTCTTTAGAGGGATGCCCTGTGTTGGACCAACCCATCCATGTCCTGGACCAGCTCCAGCCCTGTTCCAGGGAGGGCTGGGGCAGGAGGATCAGGATTTGTGCTGCTGTGGCTGTGGAAACTCTGTGTTGTCCTCTAAGAGGAACTGGTGCCCTTCCAGAAGTGCAGTTCAGAGAGGAAGGTGTGCTTGGAGAGGGTTTAACCAGGTGGAAAACAGCTGGTTCTGGTGTCCCTCGAGTAGAACAGGGATGCAATTCACATGTGGGATTTAAACAGACTTCTCCAAACCTTAAACCTCCAGTCTGGTGTTCTGAGCACAAGCCACAGAATTAAGGTGGTTCAACGTGAAAATGGGCTGGAATTTCTCATGGCTGGTTTTTCAGCTGCCTCCGAAGCTGCCAGCTGGGTTGGGCACTGCAGAATTCCACAAACCAGGAGCTTTGGTCCCCTGTTCCTTTGCTGCCAGTGCTGAGCTCCGAGGCTGTGATGACAGAAGGGCTCTGCGGGCTCTGGGATGTGTGTCGTGCAAAGGGAATTCACAGCTCCACGCAGGGCCAGACTCCTTTTTTCCCCTGCCTTTTTGCTGTATCACTGCAGCTGTTATCTCTGGCATCTCCACTGTCTGCCTGCTTGGGCAGAGGAAGAGTGTCTGAGTGCTAAGTCGGAAACTGGTGTGTATTTTAAAGTGCAGGTTTGGACGGAAGTGCTGGCGGGGAACAAAGGAAAGTCCTGTTCTAGTTGTGAAACCACTCGATGCCCTTGATTGTCAGACGCCAATTCAGCTCTTCCTTGTTTTTCAGGGCTGCTTTCAGCCTTGGAATGATGACAGAGAGAGAGGATGTGGTTTTATTCCTTGGCTATTTTGTCTTTGCAAGAGTTTACCTGTTAACTGTAGGGTGATCTCAGGAGAAATCCGCCTTCTGCTTGTATTCCAGGGATGAGAAGAGCTCCAGAGCCAATTCCAAGCTCTGCCTTTCCCAGAGACAAGTTGTTTGAAGCTTCATTGCTCTGTCCAAAGCTCTCTGTACCCACTTTCCCTGTGTTCCTTGGCACTTCCGTGGCACTTTCCCTCACAGGCTCCAGCTGTGCACAGCTGGAATATCAGTGTAGTGGCTGGAGAGGGCTTTGGATATTTCTTGCTCTGAGGTCTTCACTCCCAGATGGAGCAAAAGTTGGTTGTTTCTGGGTGCTGGAATCCCATCAAATCCACTAAAAACTCTGACAGGAACATTCCTGCTTTGGGGTGACATTCGGTGGCTGCTGCACAGGATGGGGGGTGTTTGGGACAGTGGCATTGTCATGGATACACAATGCTGGCATGGCAAAGGGAGGATTTGAGCATCCTTCTGGGGTGTAAGAGCTGCCCTTCCTCCTTCAGCAGGATGAGGAGCCCAGCTCTTGTTCTGGGAGCTGCTTGAGTGGGAATAAACCCTAAAAGTGACCAAGCTCTGTGCTGTTCACCCCCTGCTCCCCCTGTCAGGACCAGCCCCCAGTCCTGCCCAGCATTTGCCAGTCTCTGCAGAGAGATGGGACCTCCTCAGTGCCAGGCTCTGCTCTGTGGCTGAGACTTTGCTCATCCCTAATCTCCTCTGTGCCTCAGCTGCTCTGTTGGCACATTAAAGGCTCGCCACGAAGCAACCATAATTGTGCTAAGTGTCTGCGGGATAATGGACTAAATGCTCAGGATTGCAGAGGCAGCCGCATTCCCAGCCATTTAATGCCTTGATTGATGTGCATCGGGTTGTTTGCCAGCCCAGGGCCAGCCTTCCCAGCTCTGCTTTCCCCTGCTCTAGGAAGTTGGTGACGCAAGGGGGTTGCAGAATGAGGCAGGAGGGAGCTGTTTGGCCAGTCATGTGGCTGCAGGGCTGTAATGATCCCAAATTTGCCAGGGCTGGGTCTTGTGCTCTTCCTCCCCAGCTTGCTGAGCCAAGACAGGGAGGTCAGTGGTGGTTTTGGGTGGTTTGGAAGAGTGGAGTTGTCCTCTGTTGCCACAGCCTTTGGCTTCTTGTAGGACTGAGAACACAAGTTCTCGCTGCCCAGGGGTGGTCTGTGGAGAGCTCTGTGTGCCTGAAAACTTGTCTGAATATCTCAATTACACCATCTGAGGGAATAAAAGATGTTATCTCTCCCTTGCTGTGTCTCCACGTTAAACCCTGGACATGTCTTGGTGCTTGGACTGTCTGACTTCAGGCACAATGTTGTATTTCAATATTCACCCTCAAGTGATATGACTTTGGTGAACAGACTCCTATGGACACCAGCAGTAAATGAGCTTCTCTTTCAACTGAAAACCATTAAGGACTTGATTGGAAAATGTATGTTTTCTACGTGGCCACCAATGCCTAAAACTTACCAAGATTTTTAAAATGTTTTCTGCTGTCACACACTTCAAATGAGCATAAGCAGAGAGGAGGTGCCAAGTGAAGGGCTGTGGATGCTGCTCTGGAGGGCACAGGAACAGGTCAGAGCCAAGGGGAGGGGAAGCTTTGTCAGCTGAAATTAGAAAACCCAACAAGCAGGCAGGGATGAAGGAAGCTTTGGGAAACCTGAGCACCTTGAAGGCTTCTCCTGAAGGAGGGTGGCAGCCCTGTCCCTGGAGCTGGACCCAGGAGCTGGTGGCCTCCCAGCTGCGCTGTGGGTGATGACACTCCATCAGCACAAAGGTCTGGAGCAGAAAACTCCGTGGCTGCTTGGCAGGGAGGAGGAAGATGGTGTAGAAGTGCTGCTCCATGGGATATCCCTCTGCCCTTTAGTGAGTCTTTCTCCTTCTCCTTCAGCCCTGGTGCCCCTGAGCTGACAGGCAGATGTCGTCACGCCCTGGTGGTGGTTGCCCTCGCCATCCCCTTCTCAACACTCCGCTCGCAGCTGCTGCCTCGGTGCCGATAAGAGAACGAGATGACTTCCTTTTCTTCCCCCCACCCCTGCTCCCTTCCACAGCAAGCTGGCTTGTTTTTTGGTAAATAACTCGCTGGCACTTCACTTGAAACTTCCCAGGCTCTGCCACCTTGTGCAGCGCTCCTGGAGGATGCTGGAGGCTGGAGGGTTCCTCTGGGGCAGCAAACTGCCTTCTGCATCCTAGAGCTGCTCTCCCCACCTCCCAAAGCCTCCGAATCTTCCTGCCTTTTGAGCTGCCCTGTGGTTTCTGTGGACTAACAAATCTCTCTGCCGGGCCAGGAGCCTTGACCAGTTATGGTGAGGTAGGAGATCTGCTCTGTGTGTTGTGTGTGTCTGGCTTCTATTTTTAACAGAGCTGATTGTCCTGAGTGGGAGCAGAGCGAAGGGGAGAAGGTGTGGAGGTCACGGGTGTCGTTGAGATTGCCCAGAAAGGTTCCACTTGTGCTGCAGGAGGCTCTGAGCTGATCAACACTCAGAGAGCACCAAGAGATGTGGGTGCTCCGGGCAAGGCTCTCCAGTGGAAACTCCCCTCAGATGGCTCTGCAGCACCAAGGGTGACGGTGGCTCTGTCCTTGGGCTGCCTTCAGCGCTGGGAAATGGTGTGTTAGCAGTTTCGTTTGTGTGATCGCAGCTCATGGGGCTGAGAGCAGCCTGGCAGAGGTTATCCCTGCCTGGGCACGATGGTATTTTGTGCTCTTATTAGATTTTCATCTCGAATTACCTTGCTGGCAATGCTGTGCCAAAGGGTTCCTGGCTTATCTCTTCCTCTGCCTCGCTGTGTCTCTTGCTGAGTGCGCTTTTGTGTGCTGGTAATTCACCTGCCTGTGTTGGAACATCATGATTTCAGGGTGCTGGACACCTCTCGGTGAATTCTGTGGCTACAAAGTGCATGAAATTACAACATTTAGTCCGAAGGGTGGTGTGGAAAGTAATGAAGGTTATATGGGGCATGGACTGTAAAGCAGTGAAGGTTATATGGGGCATGGACTGTAAAGCAGTGAAGGTTATATGGGCTGTGAGCTGTAAAAGGCTCTGCTGGAGAAGGGAAGGGAGTGGGAAATGATCCCTTTGCCAGGCTGGGAGGCACAGCAGGCGAGGGCACCTGTGAAAAAGGCTGGAAACCCAGGGAAGGGATCCAGGGCAGGATCTGAGCTGTGTTTGAGGCTTTGGGAATGATGTGCCAGTGGCTCTTTGCCATGCAGTGTAATGTGGGCTAGTCCCTGCACTCCTCGGGGGTTCAGGTGGTGGGAGTAGCTCCAGCCTGTTGGTGGTTGTGTCTCAGGAGCATCCCAAGGCTTCTGCACTCCCCTCATTTCAGTGCTACTCTCTCAGGTGTTGCAGGAGGGGCTGGTGTCTCAGTTTCTGCTCTCTGGGTGTGTTCTGCTCCACTGGCTCATGGCAGAGCAGCTAAACAAACACTTTCCTGCTCCAGGAGGAAGCCTGTCAGTCAGACAGCAGCTGGGGCTGGCTGCTCATAGGTATTTTTAATGCTCCAACTGTCTGGCAGGTGGGCCTGCAATTTAATTTTAACTTGCTTTATGAGAACAAAACCATCTGTAATATACAGGGCAGAAAACTGCCAGGAGTGGAAGGGGTTCTAAAGAGGTTTCTCCTACTATTAGGGCTTTTGAGACTGGTAGGTAAAGCATTATTGGCTAAGGTTAAAGTGTAGCTCGGTGTTTCTGGTGGTCCTAACAGTGGAATAACCTTTGAGTAGAAAGGTTTGCTTTAAATGCCAGTTTCCTTTGGATAATTAAATCAGAAAATTTGAAAACCACAGCCAAAAATAACAGCCTCGCACACCTTTGGGGCTGATGCAGCCAAAACAGCTTGAGGGCCCGAGCTACACCTTTTTTAATTAAGAGAACATGGGTGTAAATCCTCTGGGCAACTTGGAAGAGCCCCAGCTGCCAGTTCCCTGCTGCTGCAGGTGAGCACAGCTGGGGGTTGAGACACACCTTGGCCTGATGGAACTTCATCTGCCTCTGCCATTCTGGGAAAACAGAACTGTCAGGCAAAATCTGTGCCTTTTTCCCAGCAGTTTCAGCTGCTGGCCCTCTGGGAAGTCCTCTGCTCCATGGGAATGTGCACCACTTCCCAGGGAAGCAGCTGGTGCCTGTTCCAGCCTCTCGTGGTCGTTCCTTCAGGTCCCAGTGGTTCTTCTCTGCAGATGCCAGAGAGATGCTCTTCCCTCCCCAGCTCCTTCACAGCTGGATTTTACCAGCTGTGAATTTCAGTGATAGGCTGAGAGCCAACCCCTTCCCTGCCATGGATGATTCAAGGGGAGAGGGGGCAGGTTTGGTCACTTCTACACCCTTTGGATGGACTCTCAGTTGGCCAAAGAGAAGCCCAGAGCTGCTGGGTGAGCGAAGGTGAGAACTGGGATGCTGCAGAAAGTTTTTTAGCGGGGGAGAACTTGACCAATGTATGTGATTGAGTTTTTACAAGCTGTGGCTCCAAGCCCAGAGCTCTGAGAGTGTTTGCAACTGATGGACCACGAGTGATGACAGCCCTTCCAGATGGCACAGGCACAATCCCCCTCATTTCTTGTAGGTGTGCACCAGCCCCTGCTCTGCCTCAGCCTCCTGAGGGGTGCAGTGGTGGGTGCAGGAGCTGCTCACTGGGCTGAGGAGGGGGACACAGCAGCACAGGGGTGCCAGTCTCTGGCACATCCGTCACGTGTGACACCACAGGCCAGGTCACACACTCATGCTCTGGTGCCTCCTCACCCTGGCCCTGAGGAGCACTCTGCCCTGTCTGTCTGCAGATCATGTATTTTTGTGTCCTGGGTCTCCACTTTGCCCATGGTTTCCTTTCCTTGTCCCTGCAGAGCCTTTATCTGGGGAGCACAAGGCGTGGTGGTGGAAGGGGCTTTTCCCATATCAGGAGTGTGGGATGGGCTGTGAGGAAGTCCCAGTGATAGCAGAGCGGGGGAGAGCAGGTTTTGTGCAGCCCCTTCAGCCTGGCCATGGCCTGGACTGAGGGAAGGATCACCAAGAGAAGGAGCTGAGAAATCAGCATTGCCCTTTAGATGTGCTGAACTTCCCATCTCTCATGGAGCCAGGCTGAGCTGTGTCCCCAAACCCAGGGCTGGGAGATGCCATTAAAGCACTGAGGGAGTGTCAGAAATGGGGCAGGGTGTCCCTGTCCTGGCTGGGACAAAGAGCCTCTCCAGAGCCCAGTGAGGTGCTTTGTGTCCCAGGCTCCCTCCTGCAAAGTGCTTGTTTAGGTGAAAAGGGAAATATGAACGGTGTTTTCTGCCTCTTTTTTTCACCCTTAGCAAGACTGTCACAAAGGGTATCTAAAGAGCAGGCTAAAACGTGACCTTTTGTGTGTGAAGTTCAGCCAGACTTCCTTCATGTGGGGTGTGCTGTGAACACGAGTGTTCTCCACAAAGGGATTGCAGTTTCTGACTTTTCTCCTGGAAATGGCTCTTTTTGAGCTGATGGCCTGATTCCTAAGGCAGGGTCTCCCTGCAGAGAGAGCAGGTCACAGTGTGACTGCATTCTGACCCTTCCCACCTCAGTTCAGGGCCCTTTTAGAGATGTGAACTCACAGCAGAGGGGCAGAGGGCACCCTGGCAGACTTTGCCAAGCAAATTTGTGCCCACAGAGGTGCCAGCTCCCCCAGATGATGTGTTTACCTGTGCATCCATCCCAGGCAGAGGAGCTGATGCCTCCCTTTAACTGGCTGCTATTTATGGGACAGGAGTTTGTCGTGGTCCTTGTCCTTGGAGTGAGTTCTGTGTGCTCTGATCTCAGCCAAACTGAACAAGCTATTTAGTTTCCTGGGCAAAATCATTGCTTTGGACATCCAAACAACTTGAGACCCTTTGCTGAGAGGCTGTGACAGATCAGGGATGTGCTGCTGCTTTTGGGAGGTGGGTGGATGGTCCAGGGCGTGAATGGATGGGACAGCACGTGGAGAGAGGGAGATGTGCCAGTGACAAGCATGGGCTGGAATAATTTAGATAAAGGGGGTGAATCATAGGGAGTAGATGAGTGCAGACTGCTGCGTGTGTCAGGGAGAGAGGACAGATGTGCATTTGTATTAATTAACAATTAATGCCAGCTGAGGCTCCAGAGCCAGGAAATGGAACCTGTCTGCACCAGCTCGCTGCCAGGAGGGTGTTGCCTGCCCCTGGCTCTGTAAGGAAAGAGCTCCTGGAGTGCTTTTACTCTGTCTCTGGGGTTTGGATGTGCACTCTGCTCTTCCTGCTTCAGCAAAAGCCACCCCCCTCCCCCAGGGTGGCAGCTGAGGGTCTGTCCAGCACCTTCCTCCAGGTCCCCAGAGATGGGGTTGGAACTGGAATTAAATGCCAAGAATCATAAAACTGATCTTACCGATGTAGTTTAGTTAATCCCTGACTAAACCCAGGGTTTTTTTCGATGGAAACTGCTCTGCCCAGGGTGTTCTTGTGTGAGTGACACTCATGGAAAAGCTCTTCTCGAGAGCTGGGTGTGAAACCATCGCTGACGGGACTATTTGACTTTCAAACCAAAGCGTGGGTGGTGAGTTGAACCCCCCGTTGTGACACAGAGGAGCTTTGGGTGCTCTGCAGCTCAAACCCTGCTCTGCCTCAGCTCTGCTCAAGGTTGTTGGCCGATGGGCAGAGGTGTGAACTGAACTTTCCATCGCTGCAGCCTCAGGTGATTGTCACCCCCTGTGCGTGGGTGAGGCATCACTGGGGTGTCCTGCAGCGGGACAGGGGGCTGGGAGTGCTCCAGAGGCTGCTGAGTGCAAAGGGAAAGCTGCCCTTGCCTGGATTTTGAAGTCTCATGGGCCAAGTGACTGGAAAAGCTGCAGAGAAGGCAGAGGGTGCAGCACAGGAATATCTAGAGACATGCAGGGAGGGTTCTCCCTGAGGATCAGGGCTCGGTACCCAACCTTTCTGCAGCTCTGGAGATTTCTTCCTATTTGCTGAACAGGAAACTTCGCCTTGCAAAGAGCTGCACTGTCCCCAGTTACACCTGCTCTCACCAGCCCACCCTCCTTTCTCTGTTGGAAGAATCCTCAGCTGCTTTATTTGCCTCCAGGGGCAGGATCCCTCCTGCCTTTCCTCGCTGTGGAGGGAGATCGGGTGGCTCCAATAGGGGTCTGTCTGCATCCACAGCATCTGCTGAGAGCATCATCCCACAGCCCCTGGCTGGCTCTGGGGAGCTGGAGCAGAGCAGAAGGGAGGTCTGCTGGTGGTTGATCCCATCCTTTCCCAGTTCCTCAGCTGCTGGGTTGGAGCCTGTGCTGGACCCAGCAGTGCAGCCACACACAGAGCGAGGAGGAGGCGGCGTCTCTTGAGCCACATCTGCTCTGATCCTCTCCAGGATGAACACAAAGAAGTTTTACCATTGCAAAAGCTCCAAAATCTTTTGCTGATGTTGGGCTAAATTGTCCTTCAAACCCAGCCCCTGGGGCTGGCTGCTCTGGGGACCCCCAAAACCAGGGCACATGCTGTTCCCCAAGCCTTGTGGCATGGGAAGTGTTCTGTGGGGACTCTGCCTTTCATGTGTGCAGTCTCTGGGGGAGACATCCTGGCTCTGCCAGAGTGTCCACAGGATCACAGAGTACCCACAGTTGGAAGGGACCCACAAGGATCATCCTGGCTCTGCCAGAGTGTCCACAGGATCACAAAGTACCCAGAGTTAGAAGGGACCCACAAGGATCATCCTGGCTCTGCCAGAGTGTCCACAGGGTCATAGAATACCCACAGTTAGAAGGGACCCACAAGGATCATCAAGTTCCATCCACTTGGCATCTTTCTCCTCTGACACGGTGCAGGTTGTGCTGCTTTTGAGCTGTGGGAGAGAAGAAGAAGAGGAAGGTGGTGGTCTGGAATAACTTGCTCCCATCTCCTTTGGAGCCTCACTTAGGAACTTTATTGTTCACCCATGGATTAAAGGCTCTTCCCAGCACAGCTCCATGTTAGCTGGGAGCAGAATCCCTCTGTGACACCTCAGGCAGCCATTCCCAAGAGTTCCTCAGGACTGGGATGCTGTCACCTTGTTTCCCCAGTGCCCTGTGAAGCACTGCTGCAGTGGCCTAAATGTTTGCTGGAGCTGTTTAGAGCACAGGATTCCCAGCCAGGCTTTTCAAATTGCCTGGTTTTCTGGATTTCTTAAGGGTGGAACGGTGTTGCTCAACTCTTTATTCTGTTTTATCCCAAGACAGGAGCACAGGGATGGAATCCAGCAGAAGAAAGCATTCCTGCTCATGTGAGGGAGGAAATGAGTAATGGTGTGTGGAAACGATGACTCTTTAGTAATTAAAGAGAAATTATTTGATAAGTTTTGAACACTGAGTAAGAATTCCTTTTCCAGAGCTTCTGCTGGAGTGTTGCTCCTGTTTTGAAGCCAGAGGTGCCTGTGTCTGATTTACCTGGAGCTGAGGAATTGTGGCACCACAGGGTCAGGAAGGGTCTGCAACCATCAGATCAGTCAGAGTCAGTCCTGGTGCATGGCTGGCATCAATATAAGGATTCTCTTTCTTTGGAAGTGGATAAATCCCAGCTGGATAAACCCATCTCTGTCTGACCTGTGCCCATGTTTGCTGGTGTTGGAATAGGATTGTGCCCTGGTATGCTGAGGCTTTTTGCTGAGGAGGGAGCTGAGAGCTGGCGAGGAGCTGATGCAGCATGAGGAGTTAAGAGCTGGAGTTTGGAGGGTCTGCTTGCAAGGGGAGTGGTGTTGAGGACACACCATGTTGGTGACTGCCAGCCCTGTGCCACCCTCAGTCCTGCCAGCTTTCTCATAAAGGGCTTTCTGGTGTCCTCGTGGCTCCCAGAGCCTCCTCCTGGTGTGGCCCCTGCACAGAGCCCTCATCCCCTGATCCAGGTCCTTCCCCACACCCCAAGCACACCACACCTTGCTGCTGGTCTCTCTCAGGCCCTGGCACTGTGTGCACATCTCTCCATTCCCCCTCTGTTTATTTTAATAAATTTCTTTGTGTAGCTTTGGCTCCCGAAAGGCACTCACGGGTGGCTCTTCAATTTAAGTTTCATTTCAGGTGGATTGAATGATGGAAGGGAAATGCATTTCTCCCCAGGAAAGCGGTATTGCCTGAGGTAGGCAGCACATATTTCCTGGTAGCTGCAGAGATGAGAAGTTGTTGGATCCCCACTCTTATTTCCAGTGATTCTCCCAGGGTGACTCAGTCCTGCAAAAAGCCATCGAGCCGTTGCCTGGATGACCCACTGCACAGTGATGCTTATTATTTGCTGACATCAAAACATGGCCTGATATTAATAATGTTCTTTTTTTTTTTCCTATCACGGGGGCCTGGTTTGGATGGCCTTTGGTTGCTTGCTTTCTTGGAACATTAAAAAAAACAAGGAAAAGAGGCTGAAAAGGGACTTGTGAATCGATTTTGTAGCTGTGGCCGACAGCTGCTGCAGTGGGAAGGGAGAGGGTTGTGGTCCTCCCTTCCAAGCAGGAGGGAGGTTGGCCAGAAGGTCCTTTTGTTCCTGTTCCCTGTGGGATCCCAGTGTCAGGATGCTGGAATATTCACTGACAGAGGTGTCTGCTCTCACATCCCACAGCTCTGGCTCCAGCATCCCGGGACAACCTTTCCATGGGGGCACAAGGGGAGGGATTTTGGGGTTTGGGCACCCTTGGACACTCTCACACTGGCTGGGATGTTCCTGGAGCCTGTGTGTGCTCACACCTAAGGGTCCATACCTACAGGAGCTCTCATCCCACTGCTCTCCCAGACAGATTTCCTTAGGTTTTTCCTGCTGTTTCCTGGCCAGTAATATCGTGCTGCTTTTCTTGCCATTAGCATTCTGTGGAAATGCTGTGTGTGGTCTCTGGCAGCCCCGTGTGTCCCCGAGCTCCATTAAGCCCCATTAGAGCATCCCCTGCTCTCCCAGTAGCTGCTCTGGGGCCCAGTTAAGTGCTGGCCTTGCAGGCTGTGGTTTAGGAAAGGGTGTCACTCGTGAGATAGCAGGAATACAGGCTTGGAAACACTGGGATTCCTGTTTACCATCTGTTTCCACAGCCTTTCCCTAAGAGACCTCTCCTCCTGCAGAATTCAAGGATCTGCAGTCAAAACTGTTTGCCTTGCGGTGAGAGGGAGGAAATCCCGAATCGTGGAGGAGACGGGGACATTTCTTGACCTTTTCTGTGTGTATCTCACAGACAAACACACTGTTTAGAGGGTGGGTTTGGGTGCATTTTCTAACACAAGCTCAGGCATTTCTCTGCCTCCACTGAGATAAACTTGCAAACCCTTTTGGGGGGGACAGTGTGTTGGTTAAATCTGTTGCAGGGACAGCTGTATCCCAGAAAGCAGCTTACTAAATGCTTCCAGATATTCTCCTCCTGAAAACCCACATTTCACTTGCTTGGAACACTTTAAGTCTCGCAGTTTTTAGTTATTTAGTTCAGAGCTGTCCCAGAACCTTCAGGGTTCTGTCCTTTCCTCTGAAGGGGGTTTGACTGTGCAGCCAGTTCTCTTGCAGCTGCTGCTGCCCAAAAACACTCAATAAACTCCCCTTGTTGCCATCCAGCATGAACTGTGGCTCATCTCCTCTTTGCTCCTGTGAGATATTCCATCAGTCCCATGCAGAAATGTCTGCTGGGGCGTGACCTCAACCTGAGCAATACTTTCACAATCGAATGTCTCTCCTTTTGGGGTGCTCTGTGTCGGATTGTGAGGTCACTCAAAAGAGCCTGGCATTTAGAAAGTGGATTTTCAGTAGCTTCTGAAAAAAAAAATAAAACAAAGGAGCCATAAAACAGGTGCCACGTGGGAAATCATTGGTGTAATATGCATATTTAGTGCTCATTAAAGCCTGGGGAAGCACCAGTTCTTGCAATCAAGGAAACTTGATGGAGACTGATAGCAGCAGAAATTAGATCAGGAGGTGGTCTGATGATGCTTAAAATACAAGGATTACGTGCAAGTAGCACAGAATATGATGAAACATTTTTCCCCTCAGGGTGAGCTGTCTCTATTTCCCTTTTCCACCACGTCCTGTTCCATAGAAGAAGGGTGAGGAGATGGACAGGACCAGACTGTGCCTGCAGGTGGAAGGACAGCAGGCTCAAGTGAATCACTATTTCACGTGTCCCTTTTGCCCTTTACAGGTGGTTTCATCCCAACATCAGTGGAATTGAGGCCGAGAAGCTCCTCCTGACCAGGGGTGTCCATGGCAGCTTCCTGGCTCGCCCCAGCAAGAGCAACCCTGGGGATTTCACTCTCTCTGTCAGGTAAGAGCAGCAGGACAAGGGGTTGGATCCAGCTCTCCAGGTCACCTCTTTGTGGTACCACGTGGAGTAAAAGGGTCACTGGGCTCCCCCCATCGCTGCAGAGGTTGTGCCAGGAGCCACACATTTCAATGCAATGGGATAGAACTCTCTGGAAGGGAAGAGGTGAAGAGTAACATCACTCAATGAGTCTCTGAGAGAAGAGGAGCAGGCTGTGGGCTCAAGGCATGAACCTTCCCTGAGCCCCATCCAGCTGGTGCCTTGCAGGGCAATGGCCCAGCAGAGGTTTCTCCAGGCACTTACACACAGACCTGTTCTGTAACACAGGCCTCTCTTTTGTGGTGGTTTCTGGTTAGTTTAAACAACCCTCATTTTGTTTAGGAAACTCCAGGGAGTTTATAAATCCTTTGACCCAACAGCGTGTTTAGAGAAACTTTGTGCAAAGGACAGGCTGGGACAGAGCTTTTCCACCTGGCAGGACTCTGACATCTCCCACTGATGGCACAGCTCACATGAGTGATGCTCATCTCACATGAGTGTGGTTTGACCCCGGTCTCTCCTCCCAGCCAGGTGCTCAGAGCAGCCAAGTGGCTCTGCTGAGGCTTTTCCCCTCTCCTTTTTGCCTTAACCACTCAGATGAAACCCCTCTTGGCCTTATTTCTCCTTCCTTTTTCGACTGGCACTTGAACTTGCCCTCCTCTCACCCCCTCTGCCCAGTGCTGGTGTTTCTTAGCTTGGCAAGAGGGTTTGCAGGTTCCTTATGTTCTCAATGCTCCCTTCAGGGCTGGAGGATCCATCCCAGAATTCCAACCCTTTGCCTCTCCCAGGGCTCTGACTGACCATAACACCTCGTGCTGTGGAGTGACACAGTGGGAAGGGAAGAATTCCAGGTTTTCCTGGGCATTGGCTGGGTGGGGAGTGTGACCTCACTGGCTCCCCAGTAATCTCCCCATCAGCAGTGGTTATGAGCTAATGAGAGAGGCAGGAAGGGCTTCTAATTAGGATGGAAATAAACTGGAGCGAGTGGAGCTGGTGAGGAAATACATGTGAGAGGGGGGTGATGTCCCTGTGAGCTCAGAGCACCTTCCCATGTGATTCCCTGAGTCAGGGTGGTGTGTGGTGCAGGAGGGCAGTGCTGGCAGCACCTGCTGAGCCAGGCAGAGCAGGTTGTGCTGTGCTGGCAGTGCCAAAGCGCCCCTTGAGCAGCGAAATCACCCCCAAAGAGCAGCGTGAGGGGCTTTGCTGGCAGAGCCACTTCCCAAATCTGCATCCTGTGCCTCGAGCTGGGGAGTCAGGCCATGGGTTTGCACAGTTTTCCTCCCTGACTTTGTCCCCCTCAGCCAAAGCCCACGTGTGTTTCTGCTTTCGGGCTCTTCCAGCTGTGCCATGTGTTGGCACTGAGGGGACAAAACGTGGCATCCCGTGGAGCAGCCAGGGCTGCCTGTGCAGAGCCAGAACCATTTCATTATCACTGCTGTATCTTTACCCCTCTCTGCTTTCCCTGTGCAGAAAGAACAGAGGGGGGAGGAAGGGAAACTCAAATTGTCAAGGGGGGTTGGACCACTTCCTACCACAGGGAGACCTCAGTGTTGCAGTAAATGTTTAATAACAACATTGTTTTGGCCATAAATCAAGCCAATTCATGCCCTTAGTGCAGGAGTGGTGCCCTGCAGTGAGGAGATGTAAGTTAAAAGCAGAGACAACAGCAATGCCTTGATATCACAATATTGAACCATCTCCCCAGAACCCACGGACAGGTCGGAGCTCGGTGGAAAATCTGACCAGCTGTCACGGTCTGAGTAAACCAAAGCTGTGACACACACCATGGTTCCAGGAAAGCACATCACACATGACACACAGGGCAATGGGTTGAGCTTTGAGGCATCAGGTAGACAAGGAAAGAATTTTTTCCTGCACTACTTTTGCCTCCAAGTCGTGGCTCCTTCCTGGCTCATCCAGGCTCTGTTCCATCACTTGATGCAAAGGTTGTCCTGCAGTCCTGGGTTTGGAAAATCTGCCTGCATGTTGTCACTGGTTTGCTGGGCCAGTTTTGCTTATATTTCATCAGTGCTGTGCTCTTTTCCCACTGATGGTGGCCCCATAAAAGTGCAGAAATGTTCTTGGGAGTTAGAGCTGCAACATGTAATAGAGCAGAGAATGAGTGGCTTTATGGGCTGTGAGAGCTGAAAGCTTGGGCAGTTATCTTCCCCCTTTCCCTGTGACATAGATGGAACAATGTGTTATTATTCTCATCTAGAATTATATCCTGACAGAGCTCTTTTATTTTTTTTTATCTCTGAACTGGACAGGTCTCTCTATATATTTCTTCCTTTCTGAGAAATGAAAGGTTTTCAAAGGAAACAATACAGATATCTCTGAAATGGTGCCTGAAATAGAGGTGTCAGTAGTAGGAGAAAGTACCTTTAGGAAAACAATCAAACCCTCTTCCTCCTTTTAGCACCCCCCCCACTTTTCAGCCTCTTCAAGGGCTTTTGAAAGGCAGGGAGGGGAAATGCAGCTTCTTTTCATTATGGAGAGGATGTGGGCTGGGAGGAAAGCAGGGGCTGGAGTTTGGCCTGCCCAGACCACACACCAAGTGGCCATGTGCTGGTGTGTGTCCAGACACATGTCCCTGAGGAGAGGCAAGGAAATAATAGTGCAGGACTTTGGAAAAGTTTTCCATGAAGCTCCGTGGCTGCTTTCTCTTGCCTTCTGTCCTTCCTCCTTCCCTTTCTCCCCTCCTTCTCTTCCCTCAGCTCCCATTTCAAACTGCTGGCCAACCCAGGGGCCAAAACTGGATTTATTGGCTCATCTCCTTCTTTGGAGCACATCAACTGGGAGGAAAGTGGTCTGGCAGCTTCAGGGGAGGAGAGTCACTCTGAGTAAGGCTGCAGGAACCTGTGTGGCAGCTGAGCTGTCCTTTTCTGTCCCCCTGCAGATGCTGCACCACTGCTCCCTGCAGGAATTCCCACGGCTCAGCCCAGCTCTGGATGCTCTTCTGGGCAGTGGGAGCAGAGTTTGCTGGCCAGGGATTTTGGGAGGGCACAAGGAGTGTTGATGGGCATGTTGTCTTGCATTCTGTGTCACATCACGGTGCCTTCAAGGACCTGGTGCTGGGTATCCATCTGATAGTGAATATTTCAATATTTAATAGTGATTTTTAACAAAATCAACCTCAGTTTGGAAGTGAGGGCTGTGGGGGGAGAAGCAGGGGAGGCCACTCAGGAAATGCCCCGGTGTCTCCAGATGCCCCATCTTTCCTGCCTGGATCTGCCAGAGCATGTTTTCAGAAGAGCAAACATTTAGAATCACTTCTGAAGAACGTGAACAGCTCCTTCCAGAGCTGGCCAGGTCCAGGGAATAGCTTGAACAAAGGAAAAGGCATGCTGAGAGTTTGCCTAAGTGGTGCTTGGCCCGTGGCCACAACAGTAATGGAAATGCCAAGACAGTTGAGAACCATCCGTCAGAGACCCTGTTAATTTGGTAATTGGGTCATGTTTTATGGGAACAGATCTTATCCTGGCTCCTGGAGCAGTGCAGATGCTGCTGGGAAACAAACTCTGCTCACAGCTCAGTCCCCCCCAGTGATTTTGCCCCTGGGCATTCCTGTTGGTGACTGGGCTTTTCCTTTCCCAAAAGACAAGTACAAGTACACTCTGGGTGCAGATTAAGACCTGCAATCAAGGAGGATTTTATGGAATCATGGAATGGTTTGGGTTGGAAAAGACCTTTAAAGCTCATCCAGTCCCACCCCCTGCCATGGGCAGGGACACCTTCCACTAGCCCAGGTTGCTCCAACCTGGCCTTGGATGATGCCAGGGATGGGGCAGCCACAGCTTCTCTGCCCAAGCTGTGCCAGGGCCTGGCCACCCTCCCAGGGAAGGATTTCTTCCCAATATCCCACCTAACCCTGCCCTCTGGCAGTTTGGGGCCATTTGAGTCTGTTGGGTTGTGAGTTATCTCAGCGAGCCCAAGCTCTCATTTAATTGAGAGCAAACACTCAGTGAAGTTTCTAAAACCTGTGGAAGAATCTTCTCATTTTGGGCTGGTAAAAAAGGGCCTGTTTGGGTTTTTTTGTGACTCCTCTTTTTATTGACTGTGTCCTACTTTAATAAAAGCAGCCAGGTGGTCAGTGCAGTGTGGACCCAGATTCACAAGTGGGAATATTTTGGATCATGAAGCCCTCCTGGATATCTAGCTAAGGGGTAGTGCTGATAGTGTGAAGCTTCTGGAGCTGCCAAAAAAGTGGGGCTCTGCTATTAATCAGCCCTGCCTCCCTGCCCAGCTCTGTGTGACTCAGTCAGACATAGCCATGCCCTCCAGCACGGGCAGCTGAGGGATTTGGGCACCTCCTTTGTGCTTTATTTCCCCAGCCCAGAGCCCAGGGCAGAGCTCACTGGATGCTGCTGTTGTACAGCCCAGTTCTGCTGCCCAGCTTGGAGCTGCAAGCCTTAAAATGGGAAAAAAATGGCCATAGATCAATGCCCTTTGTGTTTATAGTGACCTTGAGGGCTCGTGGCATAAATGACCTTGATTCTCTCTCTGCTTTTCACCCCTGAAGGGCTCACGGGCCTTGGGGGCTGTGAACTGAGCCTTTGTGGTGAGCTGGGGCTGGGAGTGGGGATGGAGCTCTGGAAGGGAGGGAGTTTGGGAGCCTCAGAAAGAAACAGTGTGCTGGTTTTTCTGGGCTGGCTCTTCAGGTCCATGAATGGCAGGAGCAGTCTGTGTGCCAGTCCTCTTGGAGAAGGGACATTGTCATGGTGCTGGCCAGGGGGAGGAATTTCACAGCCAGTTTTCATTCCCCTCCAGTGAGTTCTGCTCATCCCCTGCCTGCAAATATTGCCAGACTTTGAAGTCTCTGCCCACAGAACAGCTGGGCTCGGGGTGGCAGCCAGGGCAGATGTGTCAGGAAGAGTTATCCACGTCTCTCTGAACACCCAGCAGTGCCACCCTAGTTTCCACTACTACAGATGGTTGGGTTCTGTCTCCAAGACCTTGTTCTCAAGGTGTAGTGTGACTGTTCAGGATCCAGATGCAGCTTTTCCCACCTCAGGCTTATTTGTCAGTGTTTTCCTGGTTTTGGTCTGCTGTTAACACGGAATGATGGAAATACATGGATGCTGACTCTGTCTGTTCACACTCAGCTGTCACTGAACTGGCATGGACTGGAAATCACCTCGATGCCAGCCAAAGCATCCAAGAGCAAACTGGAGTGGCTGATTCTCATTGATGAAGTATTTCTTAGCAGCAAGGGGGAATGTCAGGGCAATGTTTTAGGGAGAGCCTCTATCTGGGGGTTTGTGAGGCACAGAGTCAGCTCTTGGCTGAGGAACCTCATCCAAGGAGCATCCATCCCTTTCCTCAGGGGAGCAGGGCGGCACCTGAGTGGAGGGAGAGCACATAAAATAATAGAGTTAATAATATAAGCAATAAGCCAGATCATTAAAATTAAGGAAGAAATCATAGTTGTGATTAGAGTGACAGAATAAAAGTAGAATACAGGATTGTTCAGTGCTGTGTTTTGTGTTACCTCACCAAGCAGTTCCCGGGCCATGGATGCTGCTTGGAACTCCCCTTCCCATCTTGCTCTGGCTACCAAGGATACCAAGTAGAATTGACCAAGGACTGTTTTTTCACTAAAGATATCTGACCTATGGATCCAGTCATTGTGAAGGTTGGACAAAAGAACAGGCTCATGGAACAGGGAAGCAGTACAAAAAGGAATAGAAGGGAACAAGAAGGTATATAACTATATAATGTGTAGAATTTCTGTTGTCTGGGGAACACGTTTGCAGGAGCAATCCCTCGAGTTTCCAGTGGCTTATTCACATCCAGTTGGGTTTGGATAAGTTTGGGGAGAAGCTCATAGGGGCTTGGTTGGTGTTCAGGAGGTGTTCAGTTGGACTTCAGGAGACAGCTGGACCCTGCAGGCTGGGGCTGTGTTTCCATTCTCTTGTGCTGATGGTCTCAATTTATCTTCCTTCCTCCCTCAGGAGAAACGATGAGGTGACCCACATCAAGATCCAGAACACGGGGGATTACTATGACCTCTATGGGGGGGAGAAGTTTGCCACGCTGGCAGAGCTGGTCCAGTACTACACGGAGCAGCAGGGGCTGCTGAGGGAGAAGAACAGCAACGTCATCGAGCTCAAGTACCCCCTGAACTGCCAGGATCCCACCTCGGAGAGGTAAGCCACGCTCTCCAGCAGCCCTGCCCGTGGTGCTGGGGGTGTCTCAGCCTGCAGAGCTGCACCTGGCCTGGCTCTGGAAAGCAGGCAGCGTGTGCTTGGTGTCATTTAGCTTTGGTGACCTTTTTGCTCAGAGCCCCATCCAGCATGAGCAGTAGGAATCCCTCTGCAAAGAGCCCTGCCGGTGTACCCTGGCAATCCCACAGTCTTGTTCCTAAAGGAAACAAAACACTCGTCCCCCTGGGCAGAAATACCCCAAAGAAAGTGTTTCCCCCATCCCAGGCCAGCCTGTACCCCCTGTTCCTCCTTCAAGGACACACGTTGCCTTGCAGGGATGGGGATGGATGACTCACCTTGGGCTACTTCGGGCTGTTTCCACCTGTTTAATGACCTTTTCTTCCCTCCCCCTTCATGTGTGATGTTCCACTGAGCCCTTTTTTCCTTTCCCTCCCCCTCAGTTTCCCCAGTGTCACACGCAGTGGGTTGGGAAGGGCAAGGCTGGCACAGGCTCCTCACAGCTCTGCTTATCAGCCTGGTATGGGCAAAGCCGTGAGTGACTCGTTTCGGTTCCCAAAACAGAGCAGAGCTCTCCCCTCCTCTGTCATGTGAGCCCAGGCACTGGGAAGTCCCCCCAGCTCATGTGCTCCCTTGTTGCCAGGGAGGTTTCTCTGCTCCTTGTGGTGTGAAAAGCAGCCCCTTGTGAGCAGAAACTCTGGAAAAGTGGAAACCCCCTCCATTCTGCTGGGTTTTCCCCTCTTCTCCCGCCAAGGACGGGCTGGCTTGGCAGGGGAGGTCCTTGAAAGCTTCTCCAGACCACACATCTGGTGGCATCAAGGAGAAGGGAGGGAGAAGAGCCCGAATGCTGTAAATATGAGAAATGATGACAGGGTTGGGATACAGCAGGATGCATCCCAGTGGTTTTCCAGGACCTGGGACTGTGTAACAGCACAGAGGTTCTTCACCAGAGCTGGGTCGTTCTGCCCTCGTGCAGCCTGTGATCCTGATCTCAACCCTGGGGGAAAGGGAATTCCCAGCCAGGCTTGCACTGGCTGCCCTCACACGATGCTGGGTCAGGACTCAAAGGTCCAGCATCACTCCCTGCTCTTCCATAAACCTCGTCCTCAGGGCCAGCGTTGCTGAGACGTGACATGATGCCACTGCACGGCCCCTGGGAGGTTATTTTGAGCCTCTCTGGATTCCTGGCAGCTTCAAAGGGACCTGTGGCATCTGCCCAGAGCTGCTGCTGAGTGCTGATGGGCTGTGGGATGGAAGGAGCTGTTGTTTGTCCCTATGGAAGGCTGGAGCAGAGGGCTGGGGACACTCCTGGCCCAGGGAGCTGCTGTGTGGTTGGTGGGATGTGCTGCCTCACCAAGGGAAGGGTGGATGAGGTGCTGGCCAGAGCATGGAGCTACCAGGATAGTGCTGGAGAACCCACCCCCAGGAATGCCCAGATTTAACCCCAAGGCACTGTGGTAAGGCTGCATTCCCTGGAACTGCAATGTGAGCGTGTCAGCAGAGCAGAAGAAAGGATTATGAGAGATCAGATGGAGAAACAAGGGCAAGATGTGCCCAAACAGAGAGGTGGGACAAGTCATGCTCGTGTAGTGAGGTTTGGGAAGAGCTGAGAACAAACCCCTGCACCTTGTAATAGCCACTGGCCAGAGATGTGGCTGCAGGTGGGGCTGGAAGGGGACAAACCCCCTGGGCACAGTGGGGGACCCGGTTTTGCCACTCCAGGTGAGTGTGCAGGACACTTCTGTGCCCCCTCAGCCAGACCTGAGCCAGGTTAGTGACCTGGGGGGTGGCAGCAGTGACTGCAGCCAGGAGGGCCCTCTGAAAATCCTTCCCAAACTGCATCAAAGCACCTTGTTCCTGGTCAGCCTTGTCCATAGAATCCTGGAATGGTTTGGGTTGGAAGGGACCTTAAAGCCCATCTTGTTCTGCCCCCCTGCCATGGGCAGGGGCACCTTCCACTAGCCCAGGTTGCTCCAACCTGCCTTTGAGCCCTGTGCTTGTGCCTGGCACTGTCTGACTGCAGCCTGCTGACTCCAAGAGTTCTTTTCCTTTCCTATTAAAAAATAAAGGAAAATGAAAAGCCACCTCCAAGCAAGCACTGTGAGAATGGTGTCTCTTAGAGCTCGGTGCCAGCCTGTCCCTCGATGGCAGTCCCTGTCACAGCCCACGTGGCAGTGGAACACGCTGCTGCCATGTCACATTTGTCTGGAGGACCGAGCCAAGTCCTGACACCTCCAGCCTCGGGCAAAGGTATTGATGTGACATTGCAAAGTGCTGGAGGAGAGTCACTGGGGACTGTTCCCAAAATAGCCCGAGCCAGTGTCGTGCCAGCGGGTCGAGCAGTCGGATTGGGAGCCTGGAAATGGGTTTAACGTGAGCACCACTCCCAGCAGCGGGCACAGCCCTGCTCTGAGGGGGATGCTGGGGATGTTTCTGAGGTGTCCTTGCCTTCCTTTGCTGCTCCCCAGGTGGTACCACGGGCACCTCACTGGCAAAGAGGCAGAGAAGCTGCTGACGGAGAAGGGGAAGCCGGGAAGTTTCCTGGTGAGGGAGAGCCAGAGCAAACCAGGAGACTTCGTCCTGTCAGTGCTCACTAATGAGGACAAGATGGACACTGGGGACCGAAAACCACACGTGACCCACGTGATGATCCACTACCAGGTGGGAGAAGGGCTGTCCCTGCTCGCCCTGGGTGGGGGATCCCATTGGGAATGAGTCTCACCGTGGATTTGTCATTCCCTCCTGAAGCTGGATGGGAAGTACGACGTGGGGGGAGGAGAGAGGTTCGACACGCTCACAGACCTGGTGGAGCACTACAAGAAGAACCCCATGGTGGAGAAATCTGGAGCTGTGGTTCACCTGAAGCAGGTAAAACCTGCTCTAGCACACATGGCTTGGCTGTGGGCTTGCCCAGGTTTCTGGGGGAGCGCACAGATCTGCCCCTGCTCTTGGGGAGCTCCCTTCTCCCAGAGCATCCCTCTGCCTGCTCATCCTGCTTGTCCAGGCTCACACTTGCCAGAGGTCCCTGGCCCCAGGAATGGTCCCAGCACCCCAGGGATTTGGGAAGCGGGTTTTTGTCCCGTTTCTGGGAGTGACTTGTGTGCCATCTCCCCCTTCCAGCCATTCAATGCCACGCGCATCAACGCAGCCAACATCGAGAACAGGGTGAAGGAGCTTAACAAAATGGCAGATCACAGTGAGAAGGCCAAGCAGGGATTCTGGGAAGAGTTCGAGGTAGGGATGCTCCCATTTGTGTGTTGGGGGAAGAATACCCATGATTTTCCAGCACTGAGGACCTCTCCTCAACACTGCTTCTCCTTCCCTTGTTTCCTGTGTTCAACAGAGTTAATTCCTGTCCCTTTATTAAGCTGCTTTTTCTCATGTCTGAGGCGGTTTCTCTTTTCTTTTCCCTGTTGTTCCCTGCAGGGATTTGTGCCTTCTCCCCCCATTAACTCTCCCATCAAGCTGCTTCTTGGCTGCTTTCCCCTTCCTGCCAGCACTCCCTCTGCTCTTCTCAGCATTAGGAAGTCCAAAGAGCCTTTCCCTCGCCTCTGACTGCCCTGCTCTGCCCAGCACAGCTTGTTCTTCTGTTCTCTCACCACAGATGCTGCAGCAGCAGGAGTGCAAGCTCCTGTACCCCAGGAAGGAGGGACAGAGACCTGAGAACAAGGCCAAGAACCGCTACAAGAACATCCTTCCCTGTAAGGAGACACTGGACACTAGTTTGGGATTTTTCCACCACAATTCCTGCAGCTTTTTCTGGGGTTGGATATCCCTGCAGAGCTTTCTGGTCAGAGCTGGGTTGGAGTGGAGGGGTTCAGTTCATGGTGTTCTCCATCCCCTTTTTAAACTGTTGTTTGGGTTTTTTTGCATGGGAAACTGGCAAATTGCTCTCCTCTGAATCCAAATAAGCCAAGTGGAGCTGTGCCAGGGGAGGGGCAGGTGGGATCTCAGGGAAAAGCTCTTCTCCCAGAGGGTGGTGGGCACTGACCAGGCTCCCCAGGGCAGTGGGTACAGCCCCAAGGCTGCCAGAGCTCCAGGAGGGTTTGGACAATGAGACAGGGACAGAGTGGGATTGTTGGGGTGTCTGTGCAGGGCCAGGGGTTGGACTGGAAGATCCTTGTGGGTCTCTTCCACCTTGGGATAGTCCATGATACTTTGAGCCTCCAAAGGAAATACTGGAAAACCTGGGCTTGGGTCAGTCTCCAACACCGAGTACCACAAATGCCCATCCCAAACCCCACCCCTGCTCCTGCCTGTGGGACTCCTGGTCCCTCTGGACTCTCCTCCTGCAGTTGACACCACACGGGTGGCTCTCCGGGACGTGGACGAGAGTGTGCCTGGCTCAGACTACATCAATGCCAACTACATCAAGGTACCTGGGGAAGGGGAGACCCACGGGGGGCTGCCTTTCAGCCCAGCCCTGTTTCTGGTGGGAGTTTAGAGTACATAACCCCTCAGGACCAGTGTCTTTCACTGCATCCAGGCCAAACACTGGATTTTAATACTGTATCCCATGGGATCCCATCACTCTATCCCACCCTCTTTGCCCCTGTCTAAGAGTTTCTCTCCATCCCTTCCTTTCCTGACCTGTTCAGGAGGTCCCAGGGGCCCGACCCTGACTTTCTGTTATTGAACATTATCTCTGAAATTGTATCTCTCAGCCAAGAGCTGCTTGAAGCTGCATTTCCAGCAATGCTGCTCTGGCTCTTACACCCCATCCTTTGGGAAACCATCAAGGTTCCTTCCAGCCACATCCACCTGAAACTTCAGCAGTTCCTGCTGGGAAGGCTCTGTTGCACAGTAATGTGTGTTCCAGCAGTATAAAGGTCCCTGGAGGCTGGCAGAGCATTCTCTGACGGCTCTGTTGAAGCTGGTGATGAGAGTGCCTGAAGAATCTGAGGGAAATCAGCTGGTTTAGGCATCCTGAGTGGCTGGATGTGCTGACTTCACTGCTAAAGCAATTCCCAGCTCCTCACTCCAACATCCCTGACTTTTTTCCCCCCTCTCCTTTGCTCCTCAGAGCATCCCTGAAGATGGAAGGAGCTCGGAGGACTGCAAGGTCTATATTGCCACCCAGGGCTGCCTGCAGACCACCGTGAATGACTTCTGGGCCATGGTGTACCAGGAGAACACCCACGTCATTGTCATGACCACCAAGGAGGTGGAGCGGGGCAGGGTGAGCATTTGTAAGGTCTTGTGGCACCGTCCCCAAGCCTGGCAGTTCCCTGCTGCCAGTCCTACCAGTGTTCAGTTAAGCTGTCTCTGTCCAGCTCTCATTTAATTTAATTTTTCCTCCGCCTTGTAATGTTTTAGCTGCTCTTCATGAAAGAAAAATAGCACCTCTCTCTGCACATCCAGGCTCCCCAGCCCCATCAATCTTATCAGGATGTCCCTGCCAGGATTTGCTTCAGGGATCTGGGGAACTGCAGGTGGCAGAGATGGAGAGACAGAAATCAGTGTGTGCATCACAGCAAGCTGAAAGTGGAGTGGGGGGTATTCCAAGCTGTGTGAGGGGAGAAAGTCATTATACACCTATTTGTGTGCCACCCAAATGTGTTCCACTGAGAGTGGGTGGTAGGGACCAGGGAATACAGTGAAATTCCAGGCAGAGCCAGGCAGAGCTGCCATCCCCAGCAGACAGGAGCTAATTGGGATTGGCACAGGCAGCTTTGCTGCAGGGAGGAGATAAAGAGAGCTCTGCTCACAGCCTCTTTCCACTGTAGCACAGGGGGCTGGGCTGGAGGGCAGGAGGGTATGGGCAGGCTGTAGAGCTCCTTGAGATGCAGGTTTGGCTCAGGAATGAGGCACTGACCAGACCAACAGACCATAACCTTGGTAAAGCAGTGTGCATGGCTCTCCTTTAAATCTCCTGCTGGAGCTGTACCCCCTGTGGATGCAGCATCCCCCCCGACCCAGGGGCTCAGATCCCCCTCATCCAGGAGCTCACATCCCCCCCATCCAGGGGCTCAGACCCCTCTTCCAGCCCCCCAATTTTGGCTAAGGAGCCTCTCTCCTGTCCCTGCAGAACAAATGCTTCCGCTACTGGCCCGACAAGGGCTGCACCAGGGAGTTTGGGGGCATCACTGTGTGCCACGTGAGCGAGCGTGAAGCCCAGGGGTATTTCCTACGGGAGCTGGAGATCCTGAGGCCGGGCAGGGTGAGTGCTGGGGGTGCCATGGGGCTGGCATGGGGATGGTATGGGGGTGTCATGGGGCTGCCATAGGGTTGGCACCCTCCAGGAGGCAGCGGTGGCTTTTCTCCCTGCTTGGTGCCACTGCTTGGGTGGCAATAGAGGGATGTCACCCCTGCAGGACGAGCACCCCAGGCTGGTGAAGCACTACCAGTACTTCAGCTGGCCAGACCACGGTGTGCCCAACGAGCCAGGAGGGGTTCTCAGCTTTCTGGACCAAGTGAATCGGGCACAGCGAAGCATTCCGGGCACGGGGCCCATCATAGTGCACTGCAGGTATGGAGCTGTGGGGGGGGAGGGCACACGGGGCTGCACCTGCAGCTGGGCCAGCAGGGGGGCAATTGGGATGTAAATCATACATAATAAAATTATACATACATACATACATATATATACACACCTGTGTATATATATATATATATATATGTATATGTATATATATGTGTGTATATATAGAGGGCAATTGGGAGATAAATTACATATAATAAAATTATACATATGTATATGTACACACGTGTATATTTATGTGTATACATATATGTATGTGTATATATATATACAGAGGGCAATTGGGGTATAAATTACATAAAATTATACATACATACATATATATACACATATATATATGTGTGCATATATATGTATACACATATATGTGTGTGTTTGTGTGTATATATATATACAGAGGGCAATTGGGATATAAATGATATATAATAAAATTATACATATAGAGAGAGGTGTATATATATATACACAGAAGGCAATTGGGCTACAAATGATACATAATAAAATGATACATACATATGTATACACATATATAAACATAAATATATATTTAAAATTAGATATTAATGATATATAGTATATATATGCAGAACACAGGGAGGAGCCGCCCTGAGCTGGAGATGCTGGCTCTGGTGCAGCCTGATGGACTCTCATCTCCTGAGCATCAGAACCTGCCTTGGCTGGTCTCACACCACCCACGGAAACCTGATGAATGTGAGGGCTTCACTAACTCTGGGCACTGTTCCCTCGTGCAGTGATTGTTTGTTTTCTCTCCCCAGTGCTGGGATAGGACGCACAGGCACCATCATAGTGATAGATATCCTGGTGGATATTATCCACAGGCAAGGTATGTGCCCTCCTTCTCCTCGAGGAAGGGAGATGCTTTCAGCAACACAGCACAGGAGAGTCTCTCACTGGCATCACTGAGGCCAGGATTTCAAAATAAAGCCCCCAGAGTCTGGGTAGAAGGGCTGTCACCCTTACCTGAAATTCCAGTGCAGTTGTGGTATTTCTAGGTCTGCTCCAGGAGCCCAGAGACAACTGGAGCACCTTTATACCTATTTCATAAACCTTTCAAGGGTGGGAAGTTTGGATTTGTAGGAAGTTGCTGCAGAACAGACCTAGTTTCCCTCCTCTCCCCTTGCTCCAAGCAACTCAGCCTTTTCTCAACTTTTCCTCAGCCCTTCTTCAGCCTTTGCTCAGTTCCTCCTCAGCCCTTCCTCAGCCCTTCCTCAGCCCTTCCTCAGCCTTTCCTCAATCCCTTTTTATTCCCTGGCAGGGATAACATTTCTCTCCGAGATGCACCAACTCCTTTCCCAACACCCTCATTATTCCGGTGCTTGTGTGCTGGCAGATATAGAAAGCTTTCAAAGCTGTCTTAGGGAAACAATTCTTGAGCTGAATTGCTGCTCTGTAACCACCATGCTCATCATGCTCTGGCTCTGGGGCAGGTCTGGACTGCGACATCGACATCCCCAAGACGATCCAGATGGTGCGGCGGCAGCGCTCGGGGATGGTGCAGACAGAGGCTCAGTACAAGTTTGTGTACATGGCAGTGCAGCAGTTCATCGAGGCTGAGCAGAAGAGGCTGGAAGAAGAGCAGGTGAGGGAGAGCCCTTAGGCTTGGCTGCAACAGAACATCCCTCTCACCTTCTCCCCGAAACTCAAATACCTCCAAGATCGAGTCCAGCCTGTGCCCGATGCCCACCTTGAGCACTGGGTGTTCCATCCAGTCGCTCCTTGGGCATGTCCAGGGATGGTGATGCTGCCCTGAACACATAAAAATGACCCCCCTGCTCCTCCACTGGCATTTGGGACCTTGTGGAGCTTTTTTCCTGTACCTGCTTTAAGTGGGATTTTACCGTCTCTGCTTTCTCTTCCAGAGGAATAAAAGGAAAGAACGAGACTACCTGAACATTGGTTACCCTCCCATGGAGAAAGGCAGAGCCAAAGGGCAGCCCTCTTCCCCACGGACCCCATCAGGGTAAGTTCAGGGTCTCTCCCAGGGTTTATTCTTTTCCAGAGTGTTTTTCCCACACCTGAATCCTGACCAGTTGTTGGCTGTCCTGTGGGAATGGCCCAGAATAGACAGGTGATCCCACCCCACTGTCAGCAGCAGGAGTAGGACCAGCTTGCTGGTGTGCTACAGTTTTGGAAGGGAGGGGAGGAAATGGGTCTTTATTTATATAAATACTCCTTTAGGGTGTAGAGCCCTGTGTCTTTGGTTCTGGAGAGGGAAACTGTTACTACCACTTTAATCTGAAAGAAGATGAGGCAGGAGCAGAGGGATGAATTTGAATCCATGTGGAAAGGGAACATGGGCCAAGGAGCATGAATTCCTTGCATAAGCAGAGCTAAATTACCCCAAATGATGTTCTTCCTCTTGCCCCAAGTAATGGGGTACCTGTGAGTGCTGGAGAGGGGGTGTAGTTGAGGGTGAGGGGTAAGAGGGGACAAGTGTCATTTACAGGCTCCATTCCCAAGCATTTGAACCAAGGGGGGAGAGAAAACAGGGAATGAGAACAGTGGGAACACCATGTCTGTCATCCTGTGGACAAGGCTGGGGAGGGCAAAAGGGAGCTTGGCTGGGCCATTCCCACTTCCCACTGGGCTCCTGCCTCTGGGCAAAGATCCCGAGTGGTGAGGCTGGTAATGACAAGGTGCTGTTCCTTCCCCAACAGGGTGGATGAGGAGTCAGCTTCCGTCCTCTACGAGAACCTCACCATCAAAAGCCCAAAGGTTTCAGGGATGAGTAACTCAGGGCGATAGAGGAGCTGGGCTGAGCTGTGTGGAGGCTCTGCAGGTAGGGATGTCCCCCTGGGGTCCCCCAGAGTGTCACCACACTCTTTGCACCACGTTTGAGCAGCTCCTGAGCAGCTCTCACAGGCTCTGCCTGCAAGAGTGTGATGAAATTGGTTGGAGCCTAAAGATGTGGCTGTGGGAGAAAGGGGGGAGAGATCTCAACAGGAAAACATATTTATAATGTTACCAGTGAGGGGGGAAATGGCAATATTCTCAATATTGTTAATTAATAACAGCTTTCCAAGCTGTTATATCAGGAAACTGGGGGACTCTGGGAACAAGACTCAGCCATGTGTGCAAACAAGTGGGAGACACTGGGAACATCTCATCTCTGTAACCTTATTAATTTGCTTTTTCCCCAGTTATAAACCTGCCCCCCTTCTCCCTTCTCCTTTTGGAATGCAGGATTTACAGTGTTTACGTCCACCCTTCCCAAGTTCTGCAATTGAGGACAATTTTTTTTGCCTGTCTTGCCTTCCCCAAGCCCCCTGGATTTGGAGAGGAGGGGAGAAGCTGCCTGAGAAGCTGCACCTGAGAACATGCCTTATCCTAACTTATTCGTGAGAAGGATCTGCTCCCACCCTCCCCTGTATCTGTAGGTTGATATTTATGTGAAAGTGCCTCTGGACATTCATTAGGGCATCAAGGCTCAGCTTCAGGGTTGTGGTTTTTTTTTATTATTTTAATTTAAAGTTCTTATTTTTTACACACAAATTGTTCGAAGGAACAGGAACGACTCTTTGCTTCGAAGCTTTCCCAGGGTTGTTGCCCACTCAGGGCTTTGAAAAAATGTTAATACTGTCATGTTAGGTCAATCATTTCTAAGCTACAATTGTTTTTAGCTTAAATCCTGGAGAAACTTTGCCTGTGAGGGTGAGAAGTGGAGAGCACTGCCTGGCCCCAGCTGATACTTCTTCTCACACCTCCTTTTGGCCGTGGCAGTTCCAGATTTCTATGCAATGCTGCCAAAAGCACATGGAGCAATCCCTGCTCCCTGTGTGTGTGCCTGAGAGCCTGCAAACTGCTCTGCTCGTGGCTTTCCCCATTCTTCAGCAGGATGGAGAGGCACAGAGGAGCATCCCCATCCCTGTGGGGCAGAGTGCTGAGCTAAGTGAAGTCCCCCCTGGGTGCTGAGGAGCAGGGACACGGCTCTGGGCACTGTGCTTTAAGCCAGCCCCTCCTGAGAACAGCCTGGGGGAATAATCTGAGCTCAACTTCTTGAGCTGGGCCCCTCTAAGCTCGATGCAGCTCTGCCATTCCTTTGCTGCATGAGCTTTTCCCTTTCCCTGCACCTCTGTGACAAGGCAAGTGTTGTATCTGCTGAGCAGGGGTGTTGGAGGTGTGTTTGTGAGTCGTGCCATGAAATGAGTGTGTCACTGAGTGCAGTGTTTGCCAGTCCTGTTAAGTCTTAGTGCTTCCTGCAGTTCCAGCCCTAAGTCCTGCCAAAGAACCCCTTCCTGCAGGATTCATCAGCCTGGAGGTGTGTTTTGAGGGGAGCCTTGGGAGTTTTGGGTCTGAGGACAAAGGGCCTGAACCCCCAGAGCAGGCTCAGGGCTGATGTCCAGGTCCTCCTGCACCCCTGGAATCTCTGCATGGTTGGGGTGTCAGTGCTGAGCCAAAGAGTTGAACAAATGCACAATGACATACCTTGGCTGTAATTCCTGGCTGGTCTTTCTGCTCCCTTGTCACAGGGGCAGGAGAACTGTTTCTTTTTATTGCACTTTTAATAAATGTTGAATATTCTCAAGGCTTTTTTTTCCCTCCCCCTTTCTTCTAAGTAGTTTGTTTTTTGGGAAAGTGACTGATGGTGTGAACAGTGGGACATCCTGGATGTGCCCATGGCCAAATGCTGGTCAGGGCCCTGGTTTCCCTTCCTTTGAACCTCCCTTGGACCACAAGGAGTGAGGGGTTCAGCTGGGTGTTCCCTACACCTTTATTTCCAAGCACATGGTGGGCTGGGGATGTGCAAAGGGACAACCCCCACGAGGATGCTGTGACAGACCACTGGCAACAGCTGGAACTGGGAGAACTCTGTGGCCTGTTTTGTGCTGTAACAATGGATTTTATGAGGCTGAAAATATCATTTCCCTTTCCCCTGCCCTTGGGTCTCATCACTGGGAGTCGAGTGCTAACGAAGATGTAATGACAAAACACTTCATCCCCCCCGGTGTCTGTTTGCTGGGCTTAGTCCCACATGTAAATAGAGTTAAAATGGAAGTGCCTGCTCTGCCTTGAGCCTTGGCGAGTTACTTTGTCCAGGAACACACTCCATTTGGTGCTGTGAAGATCCCCTTTCCATGGCAAGCGTGGGGAATGGGTAAGATGAGAGAAATGAGAATGCCTGTCGAGCCCAGTGGCTTTGGCAGCAGCTTTGCCAGTGCCTGCAGTGTTTGTGCAGACGTGGCTGGCACAGGGAGCACCAGCCTGCAGCCCAGGGGAGGAGCAGGTACAGCACACACAGCAGCTTGCCACAGAAATCTCACATAGCAACAGACCTCAGCTATTTCTGCTCTTGCTTCAGCCTCTTCTATTCCAAATTCGATTATTTTTTCTGGAAAAGGAGACTGGAAGCATCTGTCACCAGCTGGGAAGAAGGGGAAGATGAGCAGGCTTTGCAGCTTCTCGATTTTCCAGGTCAAATCAGGTGAACCCAGAGGGAAGTCTCACCTGGGACAAACCCACCCAGATGGTGGAAAGAGTGAATTTGCAGGAGAAATGTTCAGGATGGTACAGCACTGGGATGGACCAAAGCACTGGGACCTGGGAATGCAGCTGGCCTTGGCACTGCTGAGGGAACACCTCCCCCTGCAAGGAAAAAGGGATAACAGGGAGTAATGGCTGCAAATCGACACCTTGCATTGTATAAAACATAATTTAATACATACACATCTGGTACTTGCATATACAATACTGTCCTGCATCCATATCTGCATAGAAAATAGTAATTGTGAGCTGCCTTCATCCTGAAGACTCTGTTAATCACTGTCAGATCACTGCTTTAAATAAAAATAGAGTGTCAGCCACTGGCCTGTGTCTTAATACTGACACATTTGAAGATTAGGAGGGTAAAGCTGTGGGAAGATGGAAGATTTTGGCAACAGAGGTGTGAGTGGAGTTTGCTGGTGCAGTAACTGGAGGGCCAGGGGGGTGCTGGGTCTGTGCCTCACATCCCTGGGTGCAGAACCATCTTCCAGGTGGGGACGAGTGATTTTTAAGCATCTTCTTAGGGAAAACGAGTAGAGTGGCTACTGTGTTCTGCCGAAAAGCTCCTCGGGATGGTAACACAGGGAAGGCAGCAGGGATGGATCCGTGTTTTGTCAGCAGGAGGCAGCAGTTACACCTCCAACACTGGAAAACGCAACCCAAACCTTTCCAGCGTGTGCAATCAGGGGGTTTTTCATCTGTTTGCACAGCTTTGACAAGGCTTTACCCTCCCAATCCCAGCTCCTCGCAGGAATAATCATGTAGATCCTCCAGTTTGCCCAAAAAATAGCCCTTTATTCCCTCAAGGAGCTGGAGGAATTGCACCCACTGCCAGCTGGTCTCCAGCCAAGGCAGCACATGGAGAAGAGCAGTCCTGGACCACTCCCTGTGGCTCTCCCAGCTCCGGTTTCCATGGAGAGCCCGGCAGAGGATGCAGAGGCAGCTCCTTGGAGCACCATTTCAGCCCCAGGAGGTGGGTGCCCGTGCTCAGTGGGACACGGGGACTGCCAGCAATCCAAGGAATGCTGTCGGGGCACCGGGTCCTGCTCCTCCTCCTCCCCCGCGGTGGGGACGGAGCCGAGCAGAGCCGGGGGCTGCTACTGGAAAGGGGGTTGTGTCACAGACGCTGCCACTGTGGTGGGTTTGGGGGGCAGGTACTCGGGTCTGCTCATGGCCACAGTCCTGGTGAAGCAGCGCAGGTTGCCCGTCTTCAGGGCGCACTGCACCGGCCACAGGATGATGCAGAAGAGGATGATGATGAGGGCGGAGAGGAGGACGATGCGCTTCCAGTCGTCGCACATGTCGCAGCGGGACAACCTCCCCGCCAAGCCCCTCGGAGGGGCCTCTGGACTTTCGGGCTTGCTCATGGCCACGTCGATGGAGATGCAGGACTCGGGGTTCTCGGGGTCATCAGACGCCCTCCGGCAGCACAGCTTGGTCCCCTCCATCCACAGCACCTTCTCCTGCTGCAGCTCCGGTGGCAGCGTGGCCAGGAGCTCCTTGCTGGTCTCCAGGGCAGGGGCTCCTTCCTGGGGGATGTTGGTGAGCTGCCTGCAGAAGGGGCAGGGGAGAAGGTCCTCGGGCTGGTTTGGGGGCAGCCCCGTGCTCAGGCGGGCCACACATTCCAGGCAGAAAACGTGGGAGCACTGGAGCAGTTTGGGCGTCTTGAAGCTGTTGTCGTAGGTGTTGAAGCAGATGGAGCACTCGACGGGGGAGGTTGGCTTGGGAGACGTCGGGTTTGGAGAGCCAGGGGAGCTGGTTGGGGACCTCGCCTTCCTCTTGCCATCTCCCGGGGAGGTCACCACGATGGGGCTGATGGGGATGGGGATTTCACCAGGAGATGCAGGGGTTGGGCTGGTGGGAGAGTCCGGCGTGCTGGAATGCCACAGCTGGGAGAAGCACGACATGACGGAGCCCCGGGAGAGAAACAGAGCCCTGGGAGACTCTCCTGGAAGAGAAGAGAACCACAGCCTTCATTTTAAACAAGGTGGAGACACCCCCGTCCCCAGCCCTACGTTTCACCCCCTTAAAAGGAACAAAGAGCAAGTTTGGTGACTTCCACTGCATCCTGAGCCTGGAGGAGATCCCTGCCAGAGGTGAGAAGGCCACAGGGAGCCTGTTGGAAGCTGCTTCCCGAAGGTGAAGTCACACCTCCTGCACAGAGAAGCAAGGAACCCGCAGAGATCCACCATCAGCCAAAGCCTTTGCACCAGGACCCCACGGGTCACAGAGGGCAGCAGTCCTTCCCCCTGGGCATGAAAAAACACGACACAAACCTACCCCAGGTGGTGCTCCCCGACACCTGAGCAGGGAGGAGAGCAGAAGACTCCATGAGGGACCCCTCTAGGGCAATCTATTAGTCTGGGAGGCCCTCAGAGATTATGGTGGCAGCAAGAGCAAGGCCTAAGAGACAGATAACACTGTTCAGTCGTGGAGGTAACGGGGTGAGTGTCTTTGGGGCGCTCAGGCTGAGCTTGGTGTGCCCTGATCCGTGGTGCTGCTGCCCAGAGGGTGGGGGAGGCACCACCCAAGGATGCTGCACGGCTGTGTCTGCACAGTGGGATCTGAACTCTCTCCCATCACAGCAGGAGCCAAGGGAGGTGAGGAGATAGTTTTATTGCCAAGTTTACTGCCCTCAGCCTCAAGCAGCACGAGGAGCATCCCTGCCTTGTCACCGTGACACAGCAAGACAAGCGAGGCTGGAGGAAACAGCCTCGGTGCCAGAGCAGGGGACATTCCCTGCTGTTTCCTCCTCCTTGCTCTGATTTGCCCAGGGAAATCAGCTCTTCCCTGTGCCCAGCCCTGCAGGAGGGTCAGCACCCAGCCTTGCTGCCCTGAGCCCTCTGCCTGGGGGTGCAGGAGGAGCCTGGGGTGGCTGAGACACCAATTCCAGCAAGCTGGTTTCCAAAACCACTCCAGGTTTTTTCATCCCCCTCGGTATTCCCTCAAATTCAAGTTATTTTACCCCAGACCTGCAGCTCCAGACACAGCTTTTTCAGCTGCTGAGCAGTTTTACCCGAAAGCAAGTGTTTGGCTGGAGGAAATTCCTGGTGACAGCTCCGGTGCTGGATGCCTGGGGAACATTTTTGGGGGATGTGTCACTGAACTGGCCAGGCTTGATTCTCCCTGTTGGGAGATTTGTGGATGACAAGCCAGAAATGTGCAGGTTGATGCTGTAATTACAGCTCTGCAGCCACTCCAGCAGTGCCCAGGATGGACCAGAGCCATAAAGAGGTTCATTTAAGGGATCAGAAAGACCAAGTGTTCCTCATATTGCACTAAAATAAAATCCCCATTATTTCAGGGTGGAGAATTCTCCCCTCACAGCTGAAACCAGCCTGGAGAACCTCCCTTGTTTTTCTTCTCTTCATCTAAATGTGAAATTTTTGTGAAGCTTCTCCTCCAGTTCGATTTTGTGCCCTTTGCAGCGAGTTATAATGGTTTTTAATGTCTTTTTTTTGGTTCCTGGCTCCAGATCCCCATGCATGTTTAACAGAATCTGGCAGATGCTGATGAATTACAAATCCAAGCCCACGCTGGCACAGAGAGGAGGAAAACCCTTGGGTTTCTTTCTTTGGTTTGTTTTTTTTTAAATTAAATCTTCTGTTTTGCAGAACTCCATCCTCTACACCCAGTTCTCTGCAGTTCCTGGGTGTTCCTCAGAGTTTCTGAGCAGCAGAACCAGTGGCAGGAGGTAACCTCAGAAAGAGAGAGCCTCTGCTTACACAAGTCCTGATTTCACAACCTCTGTTATGAAATTAAAGCTGTTCTGTTGAGGTTTTTACTGCTCTGTAACATGTCAAAGCAATATCCTGATAGTAACCGAGAAGTTTACTCACAACAGCTGCTTTTAAATGAAGAGACAAGTCTTTGCCTGCGTTTTCCCTTTGCTAAACATGATTGTGACACTCTAGATGTGTCTTGGTTTTAATCATTTTAGAGCCTGCTCATTTTTATCAGCCCCTTGGTGTTACGTGGCCCCTGGATCAGCCACGACACAGGTAGTTGAATTAAACTGGGGGTTACAAAAGGACACAGAGCTGAGGCATGAGACAGTTTAACTTCCAGGCCCCTTGGAACATCAGCCTTTCCCTCTCTGCTTGTGTATTTTGAACAGAATTATTTGGGTTTTGTTTTGTTTTCCTGACTTGTTTTCTATTCAGACCTCCGAGGTCACACCGCATCTCCACAGCCCCTGCTGCTATTTATCTCTTCTTCCCAAATATTTACCTGGGCTTTCCAGAAACTTCAGGAACACCAGCAAACAACTAAACCGTCCAGGAGAGACACATAATCTCAGTAAATAAAGAAAACTGAACAATTCAGTAGCTTTTAGAAGCTTCAGAAATCTTCTTTTTACCCTCTTAAAGAGATCCCAGAGTTGGGATCCAGCAGGACAGTGGCCAACACCATCCCAATGATCCCTTAATGGGATCTTTAACTCCAAGCAAGGAACCCCCAGCGAGGCAGGAGCTGTGGAGCAGATTAAAATCTATAAATACCTGGTCAGAGCGCTGTTAGAAGGAGAAAAGCATGTTCTGGCCTCTTGATTTCCTCCCTCTGAAGAGTCTTCTCTCCAGAGGACAATCAGGCTCGAGGGCTTTGGTGTTTCTAAGGCTCCTCTTGGTGTTCCAGCTCCAGGTGGTTTCCAGGCAGGACAAGTGACCTCCAGGAGCTCCGTGAGCACGAGTGGCCCCGTTGCTGCAATGCAAGGATCTTTTATACCTTCCTGTCTGGAGGTGACTTACCTGCTCCACCTGCCCTTCCCCAGCCCCACTGAATCATTCCCTGGCTCCGGCCGGTTCCTGTGACAAACAGGGCAGGCTGGAATGCTCCTGATAAGGGACACCTGCCCGGCTCTGCTGGGGAGAAAGGGTTATTTATTCCTCTTCTCTGGGCTGGGGGAGAGCTTTGCTGCGGGCTGGTAAAGGCTAGTTTGGAGGGGTTTGAGTCGCTTTCCCTGATCTGGTTGGTTTGTGCAGATGTGCTGGCTGTGTTTTTGTCTTCTGAAAGAAAATTCCCCCTCAAAACGCAGTTATCCTCCTCTTGTTTTGCCATAAAATCTAAATAATTTGAAAGTGCCTGACAGCAGAAACCAGATCCTGACAGTCATGATTCTTGTGGTTGGCTGAGGGGATAAAAAGGGTTGCATTAGAAAAGCCATTTGAAAATTTGAGATTTGAAAGGCTGAAAGCTGTTTATAAATTAATTGAACCACTCTCTACAATCATATGTCTGCTTTGAGCCCCTCTGCAATTATTCAGGGTAATACTGTAAAGATTGGCACAGAGAGGGAATCTCATTCTTTGCAGCTTAACATAGAGAAATATTATTCCACCTGCAAAGCTTTTGTGGTTCAAAGGACATCAGTCCATGATCCAGAAAAAGAACCAGCAAATTTACATTTGTGGGCAGATAAGGACATAAAAGAAGGGTGGGGGGAGAGACAAACAGTCAGAATTTTTTCTAGTCCTTACTTGCTATTTTTCTTTGTTCAGTTTCTCAACAAAACCAACACAGGATGGTTGTGGATTTTTTCCAGGTTGGTATCAGGAAGTCCCTTCTTAAAAAATGGGTGAGAAACCTCATGGAACTGAATTAATCTCTCGAGACAGGGAATTGTCTGAATCCCATTGATTTTAGGGGCAGTCAGATAGAATTTGCTTTGTACTCCACATTCCTCCAGGTCACACTAGCCAGGGAGCTAAATAAGAGTAAGAGCTTTTCAGAACATGACAAGCATGTTGAAAATACTAAAGCTTTAGGATTAAAAAGTTTTAGGATTCAAATTAAGATTACTGGATCCTTCAACGATGGGTTTGGTCTAAAGCATCTCCAGGGGATCGCTGCTGAGCTCCATGGGGGGGTTCCAGAAGATAAACACCCAAGGGAGAACACAGGTTTGGACTAAACTTTCCCAGCTCTGCATCCCAGAGCTGGAGCTGCCTCAGTGAGAGCACAGAGAGCGTGGGAAGAGCAATGGGTGCAGGAGGCTGAGCTGGCAGCACCTCCCAGAGCCCTCCCATCCTTGCCATCTATTTCTGTCGTGCTCAGGGATGAGTGAGCCTGGGAGCAAACAGTGCCTGCAGCTGACACAGCAGGATGTTGGATGAATGCACCGAGAGCAGAGATTTGGGAGTCTTCCTCCCTTAGTCACGTGCAGGAGCCCTTTGGTGAAAGGGGCTCAGAATGAACATTTCAGTACCATAGCCGGGTGTGATAGCTCAGGATCAAAACTCCCTGGTTTGGGTCCACCTGGGACCATTTTCCCTGGTGGAAATTTCTGACAAATGCAGGGAACTGGGTGTGGGTGATGTCTCTCTCTGAGGTCACGACGGAGCACCGAGGATTTAATTTCTGATGATGCTCTAAAGCAAGACATGGGCACCTTTTAACCCTTTACCCACTGACAGACCAGGATGGCTGGACTGCCACGTGAGCCACGGTCAGAGTTTCAGTGCTTCAAGGCTGGTTTCCCATCGGGAATGGGTTGATTCCAACCCAGGAGTGGAGAGCCTGGGGCAAACTGGGCACCCCACGCTCCTCCCTCTGCAAGGGATGAAAGACACAACCTTGGGATGACGAACGAGCAGGGCTTGGCTCCCAAAAGTGAGTGGGAGGCTCGCTGTTATTTTTATCTTCTGCTTGGAGGACCAGACCCAGGAGCTGCAGCTGGGCTTGGGTGGATCCCTGGCCACAGGATTTGTGTTGGTACTTTAGGGAGCAGCGGAGCAAAGAACAAACAGTTACTTCATTAACACTCTGATTTCCTTGAACTCGCTCCACGTGCCCAGCTCCTCAAAGGGATTCCCTGGCACAGGGGCAGGGATGTGCAAACAGCAGCCCGAAAATACCTGTTCTAAATTGATTCCCATGCAGGAATGAGGGTGGTGTGGCTGGAACGCTGAGAGGAGATGGAGGAGGTTCAGATCCCTGCTAAAAGCACTGGGATCTCGGGCAAAACACTGCATTTTCCTGGGCTTCTGGGGCTCATTTCCTAAATAAATGAGTAACGTTATTTCACTTAAGAAAAGATATTATAAGCCTTTTTTTTTGGTCTGGGTTATGGATTTGGATGGAAGCTGGGAGGGGTGGGTGTTGCACAGGGCTGGTCACAGCAGCCCCAGCCAGAGATCTACTATGGAATTCCACCTGCAGTGAAAATCTGTGACTGAACCATTGACACTTTGAATCATCAGCCCCTTCCCACCATCACCTCTCCCGATTTTCCCAGCATCACTGACCAGTGCCACCTCACCCAGGAGTGTGGGTGATGGCATGAGGTCTTCTAAAGGCTCTATATTCTCTCCAAGGGGATTAAGGAGGGTTTATAATGAAAAAAGATTATTTCTAACAGAAAATAACGAGACAGGCCCATTGAAAACTCGCAAGGAGGCTCCTTAGTGTGCAGAGAGGCAGAAGAATAAAAACAGATGGCTCCTTAGAGGTTTAAGCTGCTTCCTTGGCTTGTCTTTACCTCCACCACTGCCCAAGGATCTAACTCTTTCCATCCTCTGTGTGCTTAGTTTAGCTTATCTCAGTAGATAAGCTAAAGCACCCAGACGAATGGGTGGAAAGAAAAGTCAAAATGTACCAAGCAACGAGCCCCAAAGTTCCTCTGATCCCTCTCTCCCTTCACCCAAAGCTGGTTATTTTATTATGTACCAATAGCACAGCTGGGGGTGCTGCCTTCTCCTTGTTTTGGGTGTAGTTGGCAGCTCTGATTTTAATGCTGGGAAGGGCTTTAGGAGGCTTTTTGTGCTGGGAGAAACCCCAGGGAGCAGTTTCTGGAGCACAACAGTGTGAAGAGCCAAACAAACTGCTTTGGAGCCCGTGCAGGACAAAACTCCAACACGTGTAGTGCTATCCCTGCCTCCACAAGGTATGTAGGTTCAGGGAGCTGCACCTTATTTATATACCTATAAATATATATATATCAATGGAAAAAATAGAGATGTGCTGGTCTTAACTGGGTGAGAGGCAGCCTGTGTAAACCCACCAGCCTGGTGCAACAGGGATAGCAGTCTCTGCAGGGTTAAATGCTGCCAGCAGGAGAATATTGAGATTAAATTGTCAGCTCACACATTGCATGTACCTGCTCCCCAGCTACTGGAAGCCAGAGAACACACACACACCCCCAGCTCGGTGGGGTTTGAGCCATGCCCAGCTCAGCAGCCGAGCTCTCCACCTCCCACTTTATCAGCTGCTAATCAGATGCACAAGAAGTGGGACCTGGTACTGCCTGAGTTTTCCTGATAAACAATTCTTTGGCCTGGAGCTAGCGTTGCTTTTGGATCCCGCAGAGTTCCTCGGAGTCAGGAGGGCTGATGCTCCGTGCAATTACTGCTCCAGGGTGGTAAACAGCTCCATTAAGTGATGTTTCCCATGCTGGCTCACGGAACTCTTTTTATTTGCCTGGCTCCACGTGCAAGGCAGCTCCCAGCCGGGTGTTGGCTCTGAAGTCTTATCATTGCTGCAGTCGATTGTACCCAGGCTAGACTGGGCTATTTAAATTCCAAAGGATGTGTTAGGTACTGCCAGGAAAGAGCCCTGGGGAGTCATCAGATAAGCTGGATGGGAACTCGCTGTGGGATGGTTTTAATGTAATTATATTTTACCCTTCTCTAACTGTTTCTATCAGACAATCTTAAGGCACTTCACAGACACGGCGATTTGAGCCTTCCAGTAACAGTGTTTGTCAAACTGGGCACGTGTTCCAGCCCAGGCAGTGCTGGGAAATAAATGCTGCTGTGACTGCTGGGCAAGCAGCAAGACCTGGGCAAGTCATGCCCCTTGGCAGGGCACAGTCACGTCCCAGGGCAGAGGGATGAGGCTTTACATCATCAGCAACACCACCAGAGTTGTGATAAACCATGGAATCATGGGATGGTTTAGGTTGGAAGGGACCTTTAAAGGTCACATAGTCCATCCCCTGCCATGGGCAGGGACACCTTCCATTAGCCCAGGTTGCTCCAAGCCCCATCCAACCTGGCCTTGGACACTTCCAGGGATGGGGCAGTCACAGCTTCTCTGGGCACCCTGTGCCAGGGCCTGCCCACCCTCCCAGGGAAGGATTCCTTCCTGATATGTAATCTAAACCTCTTCTCTTGCAGTTTGAAACCTTTCCTCCTTGTGCTGTCACTCCAGTTCCTGATGCAGTCCCTCTCTGTCTTCCTTGTACCCCCTTTGGACACTGAACCGTCCCTAGGGCAGCTTGACACAGATTTGGAGGAAAATGCTCGTGCTTGAGCCACAGATTGTGCCCCTCAGGTGACTCCTGTCCTCTAAGCGATGCCCACTTTTACTGCATGGGAACCAAGTGCCCCTGTAGTTTGATCTACACTGGATCCACCTGGCACCCACCTTTGGTCCCAGTTTCCTGCAGCCACCAGGAAAGCACCACGATTAGATAATGATTACGAGGAGCAGAGGCCCAGCAATTTCCCTGGCACTCCATCACTCAGGTGACTCTTGCTCCTCAGGCTCTGTGATTCAGCCACTCATGGCCAGATGCTCGAATAGCAGGAATAACATCCATTCCCTGCACATAAGGTCAGCTCCTCTTTTTCTTCTAGCCCATCATTTCTGAAGGAGTAAGTGACTTGGACTGATGGCTAAACTGTGGTTTATAAATCACTGTGGTTAATAAATCCCTGATACCACGGCTAGGACACCACTGGCTTTCCAAATGTCTGGGCTGATCCTGTAGTGGCTTGCAAGGAAAGTTGGATATCGACAGTCATAAACTGTGGCTCAAAGGAAGAGTAAATCACACCAGGATGAAGGGCTGGGGAAGTATCCCACGGACCCAGCTGAGGGGATGTCAAATGATCCCAGGAATTGCAGCTCCAGCTCCTGTAGGTGCTGTCAGAGCCTCAAGTGCAGCTGATTGGAGATGTGGTGCATGTAAAGTGCCTGGGAACCAAAGGAATTGCCCTCCTAAACACAAGGGGGATGCTCTTCCCATGGAGCAGGAAGGGATCTTTTGTTGCCAGCCCTGGAATAAATGAATCCAGAGGCAGCTGCAGTCAGAGCATGTTGCTGATGAGGGAGACAATCATGGAATCACAGCATCATTTACCTTGGAAAGGACCTCAAAGAGCATCAGATCCAATCCCTCCAAGGAGTTGTAGAGAGCAATAAGGTCCCCCTGGAGCCTCCTTTTCTCCAGGCTGAACTCCCTCCTCAAGCAAGGGGAAGGGCAGAGCTCACGGGCTCTCACGGACACCTTAATTGCTCCGGTGGTTAATTGCTGTGGTGATTGTCCCAGCTCGTGTTCCTGCAGAGTTACTCACTTCCCGGGCTGCTGTGGTGACATGATGAGCTTGGGAAATGGCCTGTGATGTCAGAGCTGAGGAGGGAATGTCTGCAGGGAGCTCCTGCTTCTCCTCTCCCTGACTTTTCCTTACATAACAATCCACCTGCCCTCTGCTGGCAAAATTCCCCCTTTCCACGGGTGGAGTGTGCTCTGCTCCCAACCCAAACCATTCCATGACTCTATTCCATGATTCTCCCCACCCCAAGGATGGACAATCAGCCTTCTTTCTCTTCCCCCCCACCCCGATGTAACCCCACAGTCCCTAAGAGTGACCTGAGAAATCAGTAAAGACACTTTTCCATCAAACATGCAGGACAGGGGATGTGGCAACCCCTGGAATTTCCAGCTGCAGGAAGGAGACCATCACACCTTGGCCTGCACTGGGCTCAGAAGAGTTGTAGGATTTGTCCCTCTGCAAATAAAGGAAAGGCAGAATCCTTTCTGTGTGTGAGAAAACACAGAGGAACAGGATAATATTTGTATTCACAGTGCAAACCATTTCCCATCTGTTCCTGCAGACACTAATGCTGGTTTACATATAAAATGCAAATGTTTGTGGGTATTTTTACACTCAATTCCTTCAAGCCTCCTCCTTGGCTAAACAAGAGCTACTTGCAGGGAGTTCAGTGGGAAATGAGGATGCTGAGCAGCCTCTGGGAACAGCCCTCTGGCTCTGCCAGCCCAGCCCCGTGCCCTGCCACTCCTTCTGAGTGAAAAACCACAAGAGGAGAACGAAGTCTTTGGAAGTTGAACTATAATTGCTACATATTCTCCATAGGAATCCTCTGTCTAGTCAGAAGGATGAAAGATTAAGTTCTAGACTGTGGATCTGAGGTAGCAAAGCCCCCGAGCCCTGGCTGAGAATTCAATTATCAAGGATGGCACGTGTCTCAAGACACTACCTGTGCCTGGGAGATCCCTCCTTCCACCACCCCAGCCCTGTGAAATGCAGCAGGGAAGGTGTTTCAGCTCACTTGCTCAGCTGTGAGCCTTTAGTGAGAGGGGAATATCTCCCTGAACAAACTCAGTTGGTGTTGCAGGCTTCCCATCCCTCAGCCTAGACCTGGAATTAGCCAGGCAACACCCCCCTGGAAGGTCAACACGTGGATTTAGTTAGTCCTCAAGTAAATAGTTCTCACTGATCAGAGCATAAAATGAGAGCTGAGCTCCTCTGGAGAGACTTTGATGTATTTTTAATGTACCTGCTGCAGACAGTGAAGCGTTTTAGCAATGGAGGTGACATTAACAGCTACATTTGTGCACCAATTTGCTTTTCCTAAGGGCAAACTTAAATATTTGTACAACCAACATGGAACTAAGTTCCTCTAATCCTTCTGGCCACTCTTGCTAATGATCAATATGATGATATCAAGTGATTTTGGGGTTTTTTTTTTGAGGAACAAGCTTCTCTGGGTCTCCTGAGTGCCTTTCTTTCCCACATCTTGTGCTTCCTGACCTGTGAACAGCCCAAGTCAGGCTTGACACAGTTTTCAGTGGGGAAATAAATCTTGGCTGTGCTGCAGGTGCCGGGAGGGGACAGATCTCTGTGTTCTGAAAGGGCTTTTGATCAAAACTGACACCAGGGAGACAGAGATGAGGAGAAGACGTCGGAATATCTCATGAACTGTGACAGTGGTGACAAAAAATGAAGTGGAAAACAAAGCATGTGTCTCCTGCTCTGGGGATTTGAGAGATGCACAACAAACTCAGCGGGTCTGATGCACACAGGGATGCTCCAAGTGTTTGTTCAGGGAATTCCTGCTTGGATGGAGCACTTCCACTCGGAGCTGTGGATCCCACACCCACCTCCTCAGAGCACCCACCCCCAGGAAACAAAAATCCAGCTCCTTTCAGTCTGGTGTTTGTTTATAGCAGGAAATAAGGAGCTGTTTAAACTCCTTCTGCCCTACAGGTGTCACCTCGAGCAGGGTGGCCTCCAGCAAGTGCCACATCCCAGGATTGTACAGATGGGATTTCAGGGCCATGAGTGGGTGTTTGGGGAATTGCTGCTTCCTCTGCTCACGTCCTGTGTGTGCAGGGAGGCACGTTACAGGTTCCCAGCCCTGGATAAACACCCCCTGCCCCTCCTTTCCAGGTTCTCAGCCCTGGATAAACACCCCCTGCCCCTTCTCTCCAGGTTCTCAGCCCTGGTAAACACCCCCTGCCCCTCCTTTCCAGGTTCTCAGCCCTGGATAACACCCCCTGCCCCTTCTCTCCAGGTTCTCAGCCCTGGATAAACACCCCCTGCCCCTCTTTTCCAGGTTCTCAGCCCTGGATAAACACCCCCTGCCCCTTCTCTCCAGGTTCTCAGCCCTGGTACACACCCCCTGCCCCTCCTTTCCATGCCCCCAGGGGATGGGGAAGGAATATCGTGCTGGGAAAGGAGGAGCAGAAGGTTTAGGGATCTCAGTTCCAGCACTCCTGATGGATTGGGGCACCAGTAGGATGGGAAGAGCTGCTGGCAGAAGCTCCACTGGGTCCCCTATGGAAGCACAGCCTTGGGCACAGCAGAGCTTGTCAGAGCCATCATTAGAACATTCCTTCCCCATCACCCATCCCATCCTCAGTTCCTGAGAAAAATGCTACCAATTCCAGTGGGATGAAGAGTTGGTGTCATCCTCTGAAGGGTTAAACACACCTTTCACAAACTGGCAGGTGAATTCCTTGGGGTTTTTATTGTGTTACATGGATTTGCCATATTCTTGTTCATGCTTTCCCCTGGATCTAATTGTTTACTTTTCACTGTGGAATCTTTATCAGCATTCAAACAATCATATAACTTGTTTATTTAGTGTAATTATTTGTATTTACTGTGAACAAAGTGTTGTACAAATATTGCTGCTTGTGGAAATGATGTGTTGCTCCTGGACCCAGAAAACACGGAATGACAGGTTTAATAGATGTTAAATAAAAAAGAAGGGGGGAAAGGGGACAAATAATTGAATATTTTGCTTATTATAAGACAAGGAGAGGGTTAAAAACTTCCAGATGAGAAGGAATTAGCAAGTTCCTGCAGGCATTCCCATTGAGTAGGTGTTGATTTGGAAGGACTGGAGTATAAATAAGATTTTTTCATCTTTATTTTGTCTCTTTCTTTTATGAACCGAGGACAGGATAGTGCTAATCAAGTGCTGGAAGTTTAACTGCAGGAGAGTGAGTTGTAATTCTAATTTTGATGCCCACCAATGTCTCCTGAGACAGGCTGACAGTGCAGGATGGAAGCTGGAGGTGCCTTTGGTGTTCTGGTCACTCAGCAAAGCCTCGTGCAAGAGAACACAAAGTTGCCATGACTGATTCCTCCAAGAGAATTTCCTTCCTGCTCTGTGCATTGGGAAGCCAAACTCAGTGTCCAGGTTATTTTCTATAAGCCTCTCTTGCCCTAAGCTGAACTAATTTAAATCAAACCCTAAGTTTTAAAGCCAGCAATGGATTTCTCCCGCTCTTCAAGACAACAGCTTAAAGCTGAATTTGTGGCAGGCTGGGAATGCAAAAGGGGGGGTTTGTAGAAGGGGGAATGGCTTTTCCTCCAGAAATTCTGGTAAGCTCCGAGCTGTGAGAATAAGTGAGAGAAAATTGCTGGGAGCTTGAATGGAGAGATGCAGAGATACGGATCTGAGCTGGGCTCGTGTGTTGCTGCTCCAACTCGGTGGTAATGATGGACTTGCATAAAAGCAATAAAAAAGCCACCCAAAAAAGGCTCCCTGTTCTCTCTGCAGCTCCCTGTTCTCTCTGCAGCTCCGTGCATGCCTTTGGAATTTGGCTGTGAATTTCCTGGATATGAGGAAGAGCTTTACAAAGTCAGGAACGGAAAGCACAACCCCCCAGGGCCAGTGGGATAAATGGCACAGAACTCCTGTAAGTGGGAGAACCACCAAAACACCCGGCTTTGGGGCTGGCCAGAAACCTCCAGGCAGGAAATCCTGTTGCGCAAAACTAGTTCCTCGTGGCTTCCTCTGCTGGGAATTTTCTTCAGGAACAATCCATCCCTTAAAGCTGGGAAGGACTGAGGGAGCTGAGTTGACCAGGGATTGTCCTCCTGAGCTGGGGCACCTCGAGTGTTTTGGGCTCCTTGGTTCAAGAAGGACATGGAGGGGCTGGAGCATGTCCAGGGGAGGGGCTGGAGAAGCAGGAAAGGCTGAAGGATCTTGGGTGGCTCAGCCTGGAGAAAAGGAGGGTCAAGGGGGACCTTCTGGCTTTCTGCAACCCCCTGAAAGAAAGTTGGAGCCAGGTTGGGCTCTGCTCCCAGGGAACAGGGACAGGAGGAGAGGGAACAGCCTCAGGCTGGGTCAGGGCAGGGGCAGGTGGGACACCAGGAGGAATTTCTCCATGGAAAGGGTGGTCAGGCCTTGGAAGGGAGGTTTGGAGTGCCCAGCCCTGGAGGTGCCCACGGAACAACAGGACATGACACTGAGTGCTCTGAGCTGGGGGACAAGGTGGGCATCGGGCACAGGGTGGGCTCTCTGACCTTGGAGCTCTTTTCCAACCTCAGGGATTCTGGGATTCTGAGTTTTTGCTGTGTCTTTGCTTGCCTGTTCCCTTGGGTGCTTTTGGGAATCCCTAAAGCCAAGCTTGTCCTCTCCAAGGGCTTTCTGCTGACTCTGGAAAACATATAGGCTGATTTTTCCCTTTGTGGGCAGCTGAACCTGCTGTGAGCAGAGCACAGATGGGAAGAGGTGCTGAGAAAGGAGGGATGTTTTGGGCTGGAATGTGGGAAAATGCAGGAGTTCACAGCAGTCCAGACAAAGGGAGTTCTGCAGCAGCTTCTCCTCACCCTTTGGAAGTTGTGCTGCTCTGACAATGGCTCAGGTGTCACTGGGATGCTCCAGCCTCCTTTCTTTGGTGCAAAAGGAAAGATGAGCAGCTTCCCTACAGGTGATCTTGTGCCTCTCGTGTTGAAGGGACATCTCTTCTGGTTGTACAGCCACACACACATGTATAAATAAATATATATATATGTGTTTTATAATACATAAAAAATAAGCTGTCACCCACTGATTTATTGCTCCAAGTAACTGCTGGGGGGAAAAATACACACTTGGCAGATTAATTGAGTAGCTGGACTCAGTGTTTTCCAACCTAAATGATTCTGTGTGGAACCTCTGTCCACTCTTGTGTTCTCCCAATATCCTCACAGCCCAAACTCCCTGGGGATCTGTGGAATTCTGTGTGCACTGGTTGTATTTCACTTCTGGATGCTTCAGATTCAAGTGCAAGTTTTAGCTTGTTGTGCCTGTTCTAGAACCTCAGGGAGCTGCAGAATTGGACCACATGGAGACAGAAATAAAAGCAGCGTTCCCCACCTGGACTCAAGTTTAAAAAATGCCCTTAAAATTACAGGGCCACTTTTCTTGTGGAAATTTCTTGCCTGTCAAGGCTTCTGGGTCCTGTCAGGCTCTTAAGAATGGCCACGAAGAGGCATCTCCCTGCCTTTCTGCAGCCTCTGCTCCAAAGGCTCATCCCTAGTCCTGCCCTGATAAAGGTGAAATTGTAAATACAGCTTTCCCATTAGAAACCCACAGTTTATCTTTTTAAAAAAGTGCTGCTCCACGGAGCAGTTCTCCAGTAAATTAATCTGTCAGCAAGAAAAGAAAAAATCCCCAAACAAAACAAAGCAACAACCCCGAGAGCTCTGGGGCTGCAGAAACGATGAGGTTTTATTTTGAAAATATAGCAATTTTTTTCTGCTTCTTTCTTGCTCTTACCCTGGAGTTGGAAACCCACTGCTGTTCATCCTGCCCAGATTCCTGTTCATCTTCCAGCCCATGATCCATGCCAGCACTTCTCATTGCTGGGACACCTGTGCAATACCCTGAGCTCCTCCAAAAGCCTTTCCCTGCCATCGATTTTTGTGCTTATCAAGCCAAATGAAAAATCCTACCAAAGCAGAATGCAATTTACTCTTTAATAAACCTCAAATGGAAGTCAATATATCACTGAGAATCTCTTTTTCAACGGGATGGTAATTAAAGCTATACATTACTGGAAGCATTAAAGCTGTAACACACTTTTAGGTATGTTTATAAAGCTTATATTTAATCTTTGGACTCGCAGCAAGAGCTTCGAGAGTGATTCCCCCATCCCTTTTTCTCCCTTCTCCCTGTTTCTAAGGTATGGAAAATGTTTGCAAAGCCATGGAAATTAAACAACATTTAAAGCTCATTAGCTGTAATTCATATAATTATCATATTTGATAAATTTACCTTCAACTGAACATGCAGAAATAAGAGTTTCATTAAGCATGATGAATATTTATGGGTTTTTTCACCTCCCACCTTTGCAGGTGAAACCACTGGGTTGCTCTATAATAAAGGAGAGAAAAAAATGAACCTCTAATATTAGGTGTAGAATTTGCAGAGTGCAACTTCTAGCCTGGAAAAGTTCAGCTCACAGACATGACCAAAAGACAGGAATCTTTTCCATGAAGTGGAAAGGCAGATATTTGGGAGGGAGGGCAAAGGCAAGGGAAAGGTGAGGAGCAACTCCCAGCACGTCTGGATGGAGCCTGCAAGGGGTTTCATTTCCATGCCACAACCCTTTTGCCAGCCTGCAACTGGCAGAACATCTGATTTAAATAAGCATTTGACTTAGAAATGGCAAATTTCAATGTAAATGTGCTCCAAAGTGGGAGGAACAACCCTGGGATTGGGGAGGGTGCCGGGCCTCGTGTACCTGTGGAACAGCAACAGGTTGAAAGGCAAAAAGAAACCACATAAAAAGCAAATGTTCCTGGCAGCCCCTTGCAGAATAACCTCGTGCCTGTGGTCCAGGCTGTGGTTTGCAGATATCTGGGAGTTATTTACAACGGATTTACGTATCAGTGTTTGAGCAAGGAAAACAAAGATCAAAGAATCAGCTGGGCTGGAAGAGCCCTCGGAGATGATCATGTCCAACCTCGCTCCTCTATGGGAATTCTTCACAAGGGACTTCACACCTCCATTAAAGAGAACACTAAAAAAGGCTAAAAGCACTGTACAAAACAAGGTTTTTGGTCTTTACTCCTGCTCTACAACAGGAGTAATAATTGCTCAGGCAAAGGTTTTACACCAACCTGCACTTGCCATCGGTGTCAGTGAAACCACAAGCAGAGCAACCCCAGGAAATGCAGCATTTCTGTCCACAGTGTGACCACCAAGAAGGTTGCCCATCAATATTTTATTCTTCTCACTCTAAAGTTTTGGGGTTGTGGTTATTTTATGGTGTTTTTTTTAATTTAAACTGGAGCAGCTCCCATTTTGGTGCAATATTCTTATTAATACTTGATCAAATTCCTTGAGCTGCTTTTAGTCCTCCTGTGCTTTTAGCTGCAGTTTCTTTCTGGCTGAGTTTCTTGGGATAAAACTTGAATTTTGCCAGTTTTATGTTAAACACGGACTCATAAAATAGTATAAATGGAAAAGCACTGCTAATTTTGCACTGGAAAGAAGAGGAGGAAGGTAATAGCTCAGGGAGAAAAAGAAGGACTTTAATTCTTCTATCATAAATCATAGCAACCTGGCACATAAGAATAATTTATTGTTGTGTTTTAATGCCTTTTATTCATTATCAGACTCCACGTAGCCTGTGAATTGCTTATCTCAGCCCCTGCTCTAACCCAGACAGCTCTTAAGCCCATCTGTTGTTTTCTTTTGAACTCTGGAAACATCCTCTTTATGCATCAAGTCTGGGGCTGCTTTTCATTCATTTTCTCCTTTTAAACGCTCAGGATTAACCATAAAAAGCAGTTATGGTTTAATTTTCCTTTCTAGAGCATTGTCTGAAGGGAAAAGACAAGTTTAAAGGAATATTTTATTGTGTATAAAATAAAGGTGGTGTGTCAAGTGATGGTTCTGGGAAGTGTAAGGAGTTTGTGTGTCCAGCCCTAAACTATTCCCAGGATTTCAACCACAAACTCTTACAGGGATTGAGCCCATCAGGCAAGAAAAACTCCAGTCCCACTGTCACTGGCCTGTCTTGTGGGATGCTGGTGGAAGGCTGGGCTGGGGAGGGACCACAAAAATCTGAAGGAGCTGCAGAACAAATTTCAAGTGACACTTTTATGAAATAAAGCAAAGCACAGCTGAGAAGAGCAGGAGATAAATGTGTTTCCCTGGCTATGAAGTCATTGTAAGTCTTGCAGCTCGTGAGCAGAATGAAAGGCAGAAGGTTTAATGCGTGAAGAGATAAGGCTGAATTTTGCACTGAGATGAAACAGTGCTTTTAACTCAAAACGCTTTGGCACAGCATAATTTTATATGTTTTTTGCACCCAGTAACTCTCAGAATTCAAAGGCGCTTGAGAACTGCTGTAAGTGCTCTGTTAATGTGCAAATGATGCGACTCCGAGTTCTGTGGAAGAAAAAAAAATGAAACCAATTATGATAATTCCTCTGCAGCTTCAGCACTTCTCACTCTGGGTGTTCAGCAGAAGCTGCATTTCGTGCTCACTGGGTGCCACAAAGAGCACAAAGCAAAGTGTGTCCACCCACTTCCATCTCCCTAAGGGAAGGGAATTAACCCACCAGTGGTAGATTGAATTCTATCTGGGGCAGGAACTCCAGGATTGCTGGCTGGGGAAAGTTCTTTCCTGCTGATTTCTCCAGCCTTGAGAATAAAGTTCTCAGTGTTCCTCGGAGGTTGCAGGCTCTGCCCTGGCACATTTCACCTCCTTTGGGAGGAGGAATGGCAATAAAAGTACCAGATGAGGTTTGTGAGGAGCTGCCCCCAGTGCACTGTTTATAAACATTCAGCAAAAACCCAACAGGAGTTTTCCTGGGAAGTGTTTTTATTCCTTTTTACACTCAACTAGGTAGTTTCTTCCTCCCTGGATAAAATATTTCCATATGCGACCCAGGAACTTTCCAGGAACTTCAAACTACAAAAACCCTTTCCAAAAGCCCCACGTTGTGGCACAGAAACCTCTCCCCCCTTGATGTTTGCCCTCGTCTATGAGATCTTTATTTTAACCCTGTTACAAGATGTGCTGACGCCTCAGACTCGGAACAAATTGAATTCTGCTTTTCAAGAGGAGGCAGCTGGTGTGGAGCAAAGGGGAAGATTCTGGGTCAGAAGAGCAACTCTCAGGTTGCCTTTCATTTCAAGCCGTACTTTAGCTGAGAGGTTTGCAGGAATTATCCTGCCTTTCCTGCAGGAAAATTCCAGCTGGGACCTGGGACTGGAGGATGCTCAGGTGAGCAGGCAGGCAGGGTGATGCTCCTGTCCTCCTCAAGGCTTCCTTTCTAAAACCATGGAATGCTTTGGATCAGGAAGCACCTTAAAGACCATTTCATTTCACCCCCTGTGATGGGCAGGGACACCTTCCACTAGACCGGGTTGCCCCGATCTCCACCCAACGTTGCCCTTGAGCACTCCCAGGGATGGGGCACGCACACATGGACAGCCCATTCCCACCTTTCCCGGAATACCCGGTATTTGCAGGATTTGTGGGCGCACAGGCCTCGCCCCGCCGCCTCCCCCCTCCCTCCCGCCGCGTCAGCGTTGCCAGGC